>CM069409.1:313026-598026 GCA_035609135.1 Eleutherodactylus coqui
TGAGTGCGGCCATGTCGGGAGAACGGTCCTCCCTGGGGGGGTAAGCCAGGAATCAGCCATGCCGGGTGGACGGTCCTCCCCGTGGGGTCAGCCGGCCGTGCCGGGTGGACGGTCCTCCCCGTGGGGTCAGCCGGCCATGCCGGGAGGACGGTCCTCCCCGTGGGGTCAGCCTGGACTGGCCGTGCGTCTTTGTGTCTTTTCCCCTCCCTTGCGATCTGGTCTTCTCACTCCGTCTTCTGCTCACCCAGCGAGCATATTGTGCCAGTGATGAGGTGCAGAAGGCACAGCAGGCAGCAGCGAAGGGAGCCCCTCCCACCATCTTCTCCCGCATCCTGGACAGGACTCTTCCTGCGGATATCATCTATGAGGATGACAAGGTAGTGACGGCACTCGCCCCTATGCCATGTTGCAGTACCACCTGCTGACCACCCTCCTCTCTTACAGTGTCTGGCATTTCGGGATGTTGCTCCTCAGGCACCAGTTCATTTCCTTGTGATTCCCAAAATTCGAATTCCCCGCATAAGTCAAGTGACTGCAGGAGATGAGAAGGTAAGTGGTTGTCAGCTGACCATGAATATACATGCCTCCTAATGTAGTATATATGCTCATCCCCCCTCCCCCTGTTGATTCCTGAATATTTACAATGACGTGCCAAAAGTCATAGGAGAGGCACTAACATCGGGTAGGACCCATCTAGCACAGGGACGTTCAGCAGCTCCACGTGGCATTGATTCCACAAGTGGATGGAAGACGTCTGGAAGGGTGTTGAGCCGTGTGGATAGCCCTCGTAGCTCCGTAGAATCTCAGCCGTTAATGGACCTCTACACCACATCCCAAAAGTGCTTGGTTGGGCTGATGGACCTTCCATAATGCTCCTAGCACCAATTCTGGACAACTTGGGCCCAACCACATGGTGCATTATCCTGCTGGAGTATCCCATCATTGTGGGGGACATGAAGTCTACGGAGGGTTGCAAATGGTCACCAAGCGGTGAAACGGAGTGGGCAATGACTGGTTTAGGCGAGCAGTAGACCCAAACCATTCCATGAGAACATCCCAGTCTGCACAGTGCCTTGTTGACCGCTGGGGTCCATGGGGTCTGTGCCACCAACCCTACCAGACAATTGAGTAACAGTACCACCAGACCACAAAAAATGTTGCCAGTCCTCTAGCGTCCAGTTATCAACCTCACAAGCCCAGGTGAGGCACCATGGTGGGTGTTCTGCTCCCATGTCTCATGGCACTACACTGACATTCAGGATAACCCCCACTAGTGACCCCTGACTGGATAACCCCCAATCTATGGTCAGGGGTCACTAGTGAGGGGTTATCTGACTATAGATTCCCCCCTCCCCCCCACTAGTTACCCCTGCCTATATATTTTCCCCACTACTAGTGACCCCTGACTGTCGATGAGGGGGGGGGGGGGCGTGTCTATAGTCAAGGGTCAATAGTAGAGGATATAGATAGATAACCAGGGACTATAGAGGACCCCCCCCCCCCCTACCAGTAACCACTGACTATATATTTCTCCCACTACCAGCCCCTGACCATAGATAATCCCTACTACTGGTGACCCCTGAATAATATTATATATCCACCACTGGTGATCCCTGTCTATAGATGTGGGGGGGGGGGGGGGGGGGGGGGGGGGGGTTATCAAACCGCTCCTGGCTCCCTGACTATATATAAACCCCACAAGTGATCCCTGACTATAGGTGACCCCTAAATATACATATATATCCACCATAGTGACCTCTGACTATATATAACCTCCATCACTATTGGCCCATGGCTAACTATCTCCCCCCCCCCCCCCCCCCCCCCCCCCACACACACACACACACACACTAGTGACTGTAGATAGGGCTAGCACTGTGTGGCGGGGGATATATATTGCCAGTGGCCAGTAGTTGTCTGATAACCCCCACTAGTGACCTTTAACTATAGATGGGGAGGTTATCTGACTACTCCTGACCTCTGTCTACATGTAAGCCCTGAATATACATATATATCACCATTAGCGACCCCTGACTATATATAACCTCTATAAGTGGAGATTCCGTCCAGAACAAGTGGCGGCCAAGACTTCTGTTACTGCTCACCCCCGCCGTTTATACAAGACCCAGACGTTGTACTGCCTGAAATGACTTGGTCTGGAGGCCTAATCCACATTCCATGGGTGCAGTGATTGGCATAGGAAGGAGGCGTCGCTGCTGTGGCTGGCAAAGGGTGGAGGCATCGCTGCAGTGGCTGGCACGGGGGAGGCATCGCTGCAGTGGCTGGCACAGGGGGGAGGCACCGGGGCAGTGGCTGGCACAGGGGGGGAGGCGCCGCGGCAGTGACTGGCACAGGGGGGAGGCGTCGCTGCTGTGGCTGGCACAGGGGGGAGGCGTCGCTGCTGTGGCTGGCACAGGGGGGGAGGCGTCGCTGCAGTGGCTGGCACAGGGGGGAGGCTCCGGGGCAATGGCTGGCACAGGGGGGAGGCGCTGGGGCAGTGACTGGCACAGGGGGGAGGCGCCGGGGCAGTGACTGGCACAGGAGGGAGGCGTTGCTGCAGTGACTGGCATAAGGTGGAGGCGTCGCTTCAGTGACTGGCACAGGGGGCAGCGGTCGCTGCAATGGCTGGTACAGGGGGGAGGCGCCGGGGCAGTGACTGGCACAGGAGGGAGGCGTTGCTGCAGTGACTGCATAAGGTGGAGGCGTCGCTTCAGTGACTGGCACAGGGGGCAGGCGTCGCTGCAATGGCTGGTACAGGGGGGAGGCGCCGGGGCAGTGGCTGGCACGGGGGGAGGCGCCGGGGCAGTGACTGGCACAGGGTGGAGGCGTCGCTGCAGTGGCTGGCACAAGGAGAAGGCGTCGCTTCAGTGACTTGTACAGGGGGAAGCGTCGCTTCAGTGACTGGCACAGGGGGCAGGCGTCGCTGCAATGGCTGGTACAGGGTAGAGGCATAGGTACAGTGACTGGCACAGGATAGAGTCTTGGGCGCAATGATTGGCACAGGGTGGTAGTTTCGGTATAGGACAGACAGTTGAGATTCGCTGCTGCATTCAGGATGGATTGGACATTTTAGTGAGAAAATCGGTCAGTAGAGTTTTTATTGCCTGCTTTATATTTGCTCAGCTGCTGGGTCATCTGTTGGTCACAGCCAGTCACCTGGCACAGAAGGAAGGCCTGCCGATGGATACCGGATGGGTGAGTGTATATATTTTATATAGTCATATCTCTAACCAAACTTATGGGAGATAATCAGAAAATACCAGGTTAGCGCTTCCTTTATATATAGTGAGGATGAATAAATGAAACAAACTCGCATGAAGTCCTCGAGCACATCAGAGACTCCTCCAACCACAAACCAATGCTAGGGGATCACCATCCACATCAGAGACTCCCCTAACCAGCAACCAATCCTAGGGGATCACCATCCACATCAGAGACTTCGCCAACCACTAACCAATCCTAGGGATCACCATCCACATCAGAGACTCCTCCCCCCCCCCCCCCCCCCCCCGCAACCAGCAACCAATCCTAGGGGATCGCCATCCACATCAGAGACACCCCTAACCAGCAACCAATCCTAGGGGATCACCATCCACATCAGAGACTCCACCCAACCGACAACCAATCCTAGAGGATCACCATCCACATCAGAGACTCCCCCCTCCCTAACCAGCAACCAATCCTAGGGGATCGCCATCCACATCAGAGACACCCCTAACCAGCAACCAATCCTAGGGGATCACCATCCACATCAGAGACACGCCTAACCAGCAACCAATCCTAGGGGATCACCATCCACATCAGAGACCCCTCCAACCACAAACCAATCCTAGGGGATCACCATCCACATCAGAGACTCCTCCAACCACAAACCAATCCTAGGGGATCACCATCCACATTAGAGACTCCCCTAACCAGCAACCAATCCTAGGGGATCACCATCCACATCAAAGACACGCCTAACCAGCATCCAATCCTAGGGGATCACTATCCACATCAGAGACTCCTTCAACCACAAACCAATCCTAGGGGATCACCATCCACATCAGAGAAACCCCTAACCAGCAACCAATCCTAGGGGATCACCATCCACATCAGAGACACGCC
Source organism: Eleutherodactylus coqui (assembly GCA_035609135.1). Taxonomy (NCBI): domain Eukaryota; kingdom Metazoa; phylum Chordata; class Amphibia; order Anura; family Eleutherodactylidae; genus Eleutherodactylus; species Eleutherodactylus coqui. The sequence continues at coordinate 317,134 of CM069409.1, forward strand.
TAACCAGCAACTAATCCTAGGGGATCACCATCCACATCCGAGACTACTCCAACCACAAACCAATCCTAGGGGATCACCATCCACATCAGAGACACCCCTAACCAGCAACCAATCCTAGGGGATCACCATCCACATCAATCAGACTCCTCCAACCACAAACCAATCCTAGGGGATCATCATCCACATCAGAGACTCCCCCCCAACCGGCAACCAATACTAGAAGATCACGATCCACATCAGAGACTCCCCCCAACCAGCAACCAATCCTAGGGGATCACCATCCACATCAGAGACTCCCCAAACCAGCAACCAATCCTAGGGGATCACCATCCACATCAAAGACACGCCTAACCAGCAACCAATCCTAGGGGATCACCATCCACATCAGAGACTCCTTCAAACACAAACCAATCCTAGGGGATCACCATCCACATCAGAGAAACCCCTAACCAGCAACCAATCCTATGGGATCATCATCCACATCAGAGACTCCCCCAACCACAAACCAATCCTAGGGGATCACCATCCACATCAGAGAAACCCCTAACCAGCAACCAATCCTAGGGGATCACCATCCACATCAGAGACACGCCTAACCAGCAACTAATCCTAGGGGATCACCATCCATATCAGAGTCTACTCCAACCACAAACCAATCCTAGGGGATCATCATCCACATCAGAGACTCCCCCCAGCCACAAACCAATCCTAGGGGATCATCATCCACATCAGGGATTCCCCTAACCAGCAACCAATCCTAGGGGATCACCATCCACATCAGAGACTCCCGCAACCACAAACCAATCATAGGGGATCATTATTCACATCAGAGACACCCCTAACCAGCTACCAATCCTAGGGGATCATCATTCACATCAGAGACTCCTCCAACCACAAACCAATCCTAGGGAATCATCATCCACATCAGAGACTACCCTCAACCACAAACCAATCCTAGGGAATCCTCATCTACATCAGAGACTCCTCCAACCACAAACCAATCCTAGGGGATCATCAACCACATCAGAGACTCCCCCCAACCAGCAACCAATCCTAGGGGATCACTATCCACATCAGAGACTCCCCCCAACCAGCAACCAATCCTAGGGGATCACTATCCACATCAGAAACTCCCCCCAACCAGCAACCAATCCTAGGGGATCCCCATCCACATCAGGGACACCTCTAACCAGCAACCAATCCTAGGGGATCATCATCCACATCAGAGACTCCTCCTACCAGCAACCAATCCTAGGGGATCCCCATCCACATCAGAGACTCCTCCAACCACAAACCAATCCTAGGGGATCACCATCCACATCACAGACTCCCCCCAACCAGCAACCAATCCTAGGGGATCATCATCCACATCAGGGACTCCCCTAACCAGCAACCAATCCTAGAGGATCATCATCCACATCAGAGACTCCTCCAATCAGAAACCAATCCTAGGGGATCACCATCCACATCAGAGACTCCCGCAACCACAAACCAAACCCAGGGAATCATCATCCACATCAGAAACACCCTCAACCAGCAACCAATCCCAGGGAATCATCATCTACATCAGAGACTCCTCCAGCCACAAACCAATCCTAGGGGATCATCATCCACATCACAGACTCCCCCCAACCAGCAACCAATCCTAGGGGATCATCATCCACATCAGGGACTCCCCTAACCAGCAACCAATCCTAGGGGATCCATCATCCACATCAGAGACTCCTCCAACCAGCAACCAATCCTAGGGGATCACCATCCACATCAGAGACTCCCGCAACCACAAACCAATCCTAGGGAATCATCATCCACATCAGAAACACCCCTAACCAGCAACCAAGCCTAGGGGATCATCATCCACATCAGAGACTCCTCCAACCACAAACCTATCCTAGGGGATCACGATCCACATCAGAGGCACCCCTAACCAGCAACCAATCCCAGGGAATCATCATCAACATCAGAGACACCCCTAACCAGGAACCAATCCTAGGGAATCATCATCCACATCAGAGACTTCCCCAACCACAAACCAATCCTAGGGGATCACCATCCACATCAGAGACACCCCTAACCAGCAACCACTCCTAGGGAATCATCATCCACATCAGAGACTCTTCCAACCACAAACCAATCCTAGGGGATCACCATCCACATCAGAGACACCCCTAACCAGCAACCACTCCTAGGGAATCATCATCCACATCAGAGACTCTTCCAACCACAAACCAATCCTAGGGGATCACCATCCGCATCAGAGACAGCCCTTACCAGCAATCAATCTTAGGGAATCATGATCCACATCAGAGACTCCCCCCACTAGCGAGCAATCCTAGGGAATCACCAGCCATCTCGGAGACTCACCCCAAGCAGCAACCAATCCTAGGGGATCATTATCCACATCAGAGACTCCTCCAACCAGCAACCAATCTCAGGAAATCATCATCCACGTCAGAGACCCATTCCCCTTCCTTCCCCACACAGCAACCAATCCTAGGAAATCATCATCCATATCAGAATCTCCCTCCACCCACCAGCAACCAATCCTAGGGGATAATCCTCCACATCAGAGACTCCCCCCCCCCCCCCCCCAACCGGCAACCAATCCTAGGGGATCATAGTCCACATCAGAGACTCCCCCAACCAGCAACCAATCCTAGGGGATCATCATCCACATCAGAGACTCCTCCAACCAGGAATCAATCCTGGGGGATCATCATCCACATCAGAGACTCCTCCATCCAGGAATCAATCCTGTGGGATCATAGTCCACATCAGAGACTCCCCCACCCAACAACCAATCGTAGGAAATCACCATCCATATCAGAATCTCCCTCCACCCACCAGCAACCAATCCTAGGGGATAATCCTCCACATCAGAGACTCCCCCCCCCCCCCCCCCCCAACCGGCAACCAATCCTAGGGGATCATAGTCCACATCAGAGACTCCCCCAACCAGCAACCAATCCTAGGGGATCATCATCCACATCAGAGACTCCTCCAACCAGGAATCAATCCTGGGGGATCATCATCCACCTTAGAGACTCCTCCAACCAGTAACCAATCCTAGATGAACATCATCCACGTCAGAGACTCCCATAACCAGCAACCAATCCTAGGAAATCACCAGCCACAACAGAGGCTTCCCCCACCAGCAACCTAGCCTAGGGCATCACCAGCCTCTTGCGATGTTAGGATTAAATTAGTATTTAATCTTTACTGATTGAGGACAACATAAAAAAATGCTCCGTGTGCACATGCAATTACACAAAACGAAAAAAAGAGACCCTTACAGCCTGAAGAAGTCTCTCTGGGGTCCAAAACACATTGCATACATCTCTTAGGTTTTCTTCCTGAAATACTAATTCAATCCTAATATTCGAGGAGTCTCTGATGTGGATGACGATTCCCTAGGATTGGTTGCTGGTTAGGGGGTGTCTCTGATGTGCATGATGATACCCTAGGATTGGTTTGTGGTTGGGGGAGTATCTGATATGGATGAGTCCGTAGGATTGGTTCCTGGTTGCGGGAGTCTCTGATGTGGATGATGATCCCCTTGGGTTGGTTTCTGGTTGGGGAAGTTTCTGATGTGGATGATGATCCCCTAGGATTGGTTTGCTGGTTTGCTCATAACACACAGATCAGATAGATTCCTCTCAGTGTATAGGCAGACAGGAGAGAGATTTATCTCAGACTGTATGTAAAAATGTCACCCCACAGAATGTCCACATCACGCACTCTCCTCATTTTTACCCTGAAAGGTAACGCCCCTTTTTATTCAAATTTCCTCCCCAGACTGAAGGTTGCAGCCCCTTGTTATGCTTAAAGGCATACTCCATCCCAGCAGTCCATGTCCACTTCCCTTTGTACTTTACAGTCTTCCAATACATACAACAGTCAGTTTTATTCCTGTCAGTATATACTCCTATTTCTAAATGCGTTTTGTTTTGCTGAGAAGATAACTGTCTCATATATTGCGGGGTGCAGATATGTTATTAGTTACATAACATAGGAATGGTCAGGCCAAATTTCAAGTTTCTGCAGTACAGATGTGTGTAAGTTACATTACATAGGGGGGTCACTTACTTGTATGCATAGGATTGAATAATCAAGTTGCAACCCTTTAAATTTCCAATATTTAGTACGCAAAGAATGGTCATGGCAAATTTCACATTCGTGCGGTAAAAATTTGTGTAATTATTTGTTGCATCAGGAAGTGAGAGAATTAGATTCCATACGTAAAATTTGGACGCTAATTCTTTTGCGCTTATAGTTCAATAATCGAGTTGGGACCCATTAGCTTTTCCTATTTTGGACATAATCTATGCTTGTGCCATATTCCATGTTTCTACGACATCGGGAAGTTGGAGAATTAGTGGCGAGTCAGTCAGTGAGTGAGGGCCTTTGTCATGGCCTTTGTCATTCCTATGATTTCCAGTGTTTCACCAGCCATGCTGCTCTCCACTGTTTAGTGGATATATTACATCCTGTAATTTCTCTCGGCTGAGATATACAGACCTCTATCTAGTACCAAGTATTTTTTTTTTGTTGTTGTTGTTTGGTCCTCTAGCCTACCAAAGCGTTCTCTTGTTCTTTCTCATATCCACAGTAGGGGTTGTGTAATAATGTCCATCTGCCCTCCCTTACTACTTATTTTTACTCTTTTTACAGTTATCAATGATGGCCAGCAGGGGGCACAGTCCGTCTATCACCTCCATGTGCACGTGATTGGTGGCCGGCAGATGGGCTGGCCTCCAGGGTAATAAGCGATGGCAACTGAATATGTGAACCAACATCTGCAATAAACTGAAAAGTGTGTGATCCAGCAGTACTATGTAACATCACAGATAACTCTCTCAGTATAGAAAATGTATGAGTTATCGCTGTGTCTTATCACATGCAGAAAGAAAGAAGAGCTTCTGCTCCCCCATCTCTGAGCCGGTGGGTGAAGACTGCTGCTATGATGTCTCCATACACTATAAAGATAGCAGAGCAGGATCTCTTCTCTATCTCTGAGCCGGTGGGTGAAGACTGCTGCTATGCTGTCTCCATACACTATAAAGATAGCAGAGCAGGATCTCTTCTCTATCTCTGAGCTGGAGGATGCAGACTGCTGCTATGATGTCTTCATACACTGTATACATAGGTGAGCAGGATCTCTTCCCTATCTCTGAGCTGGTGGGTGTAGACTGCTGCTATGATGTGTGCATACACTGTACACATAGAAGAGCGGGATCTATTCTCTATCTCTAAGCTGGCTGGTGTAGACTGCTGCTATGATGTCTCCGTACACTGTACACATAGAAGAGCGGGATCTCTTCTCTATCTCTGAGCTGGTGGGTGTAGACTGCTGCTATGATGTCTCCGTACACTGTACACATAGGAGAGCGGGATCTCTTCTCTATCTCTAAGCTGGAGGGTGCAGACTGCTGCTATGATGTCTCCGTACACTGTACACATAGGGGAGCGGGATCTCTTCTCTATCTCTAAGCTGGAGGGTGCAGACTGCTGCTATGATGTCTCCATACACTGTACACATAGGAGAGCAGGATCTCTTCTCTATCTCTGAGCCGGTGGGTGTAGACTGCTGCTATGATGTCTCCATACACTGTACACATAGGAGAGCAGGATCTCTTCCCTATCTCTGAGCTGGTGGGTGTAGACTGCTGCTATGATGTCTCCATAAACTGTACACATAGGGAAGCAGGATCTCTTCTCTATCTCTGAGCTGGAGGGTGCAGACTGCTGCTATGATGTCTTCATACACTATACACATAGGAGAGCAGGATCTCTTCTCTCTCTCATAGCTAGTGGGTTAAGACTGCTGCTATGATGTCTCCATACACTGCACACATAGAAGAGCAGGATCTCTTGTCTATCTCTGAGCTGGTGGGTGTAGACTGCTGCTATGATGTCTCCATACACTGTACACATAGGAGAGCAGGATCTCTTCTCTATCTCTGAGCTGGTGGGTGTAGACTGCTGCTAATGATGTCTCTATACACTGTACACATAGGGGAGCAGGATCTCTCCTCTATCTCTGAGCTGGTGGGTGTAGACTGCTGCTATGATGTCTCCATACACTGTACACATAGGAGAGCAGGACTCTCTCTCTCTGTCTCTGTCTCTCTGTCTCTGTCTCGATGTCTCTCTCTCGATGTCTCGATGTCTCTCTCTCTCTCGATGTCTCTGTCTCTCTCTCACTCTCTCTCGATGTGTGTCTCTCTCTCTCTCGATGTCTCCATACACTGCACACATAGGAGAGCAGGATCTCTTCTCCATCTCTGAGCTGGTGGGTGAAGACTGCTGCTATGATGTCTCCATACACTGCACACATGGAGACATTCCCTATCTCTTTCAGGATCTCTACCCTATCTTTGAGCTGGCTGGTGTAGACTGCTGCTATGATGTCTCCATACACCGTACACATGGGAGAGCAGGATCTCTTCTCTATCTCTGAGCTGGTGGGTGTAGACTGCTTCTATGATGTCTCCATACACCGTACACATGGGAGAGCAGGATCTCTTCTCTATCTCTGAGCTGGTGGGTGTAGACTGCTTCTATGATGTCTCCATACACCGTACACATGGGAGAGCAGGATCTCTTCTATCTCTGAGCTGGTGGGTGTAGACTGCTGCTATGATGTCTCCATACACCGTACACATGGGAGAGCAGGATCTCTTCCCTATCTCTGTGCTGGTGGTGTAGGAGAGCAGGATCTCTACTCCCATTTGTACAGTGTATGTAGACATCATACACATCAGGGCAAAAATTGATGATAAATACAGGATACAAGTCATGTGATGGTGAGATATAGTGTTATTCCTTCTGCGTGCACACACACACTGCAGCTTATTTTGAAAAGTCACTAGAAAGTGCAGGTACACTTTAAAAGAGGATCCAGAGACCTTTCCTGTCATCTATGGATACCTGGGACTGTAACAAGGGGACATGGTCAAGATCTATAGTTAAAAAACAGTCTCTACACTGTCCGGTAGAGGTGGCAACACATCCCACCGCTGCCAGTAAATGTGAAAAACCAGGCTTCTGGAAGCATGTGACACGGATATGACCAGTAGGCACTGATCTTATTTCACTCCCTTACTCCTGCATTCGTTGACAGATGGAACATAAATCACACCCCAAATACCCGCTGCCACCGCCAGCTTATTCTATTGTAAGGCAGGTCAGATGTCTACATTCTGGTAACCTACTGCAGCACATGGGCACTCCCTGTCTTCCAGTAGGCAAGGGGTTGACGCTTTTTCAGGAACTATCAGTTCTTACAAGCTTAAAACGTTTATAAGTTCAGTCCTTATTTCTCTGAAGACAATCTAAAGAGGACATGAAATACACCAGAAATTGGTTACAAAATGAAAAAGAATGCAAGACCTTTCAGGAATGAGATTGGCCAAGATGTGGGCTGAGGAGATCGCTGCTGTGTCAGGTTTCTAAGAAAGGTTGTGGGCTGGCATCACATAATTAGAATGTTCTAGCCACACCCCCATAACACTCCAGACCATGTGATAGGGCCGGGCTGATTGCATACAGAACAACTGTGCTAAAGACACTAAAAGCCTTCTTTTTTAGGGCTTTTACCCACTAGTGGGGTTTTTTTTCAATGCGTTTTTTTTTCAAGTGTCAATGAGACTTTCTAATGTGAAAAACGCAATGCACAAAAAAAACGCAAGTGAATAAAAGCCCTTAGGGAGTCAATATGAGTCCACAGATATTAAACATGATGGGGAAATATTAGGAACTGCAGCTGATGTCATGGCCAAAAGTCTTGAGACTGGTTTTCACAAAATTTTCTGCCTCAGTGTTTTGGATCTTTTAGATATTTCTACTGTTAGTAAAGTACAAATTTAAACGTTTCATAAAATGTAATAATAATCTTTATTTATATAGCGCCAACATATTCTGCAGTGCTTGCAAGACGGGGAACAGAAACAAAACCCTGATTCCATATAGTGATCAGCTGATGAAGGCAGTAGGGGTGTGGGGCTCCAGCGGGCTTCCATACTACAGATAATGGGGGGATACAGAAGGTAAAGGGGCTGGAGATGGGCATAGTATGGCCGCATAGTGGCTGAATCGGTGTGACTGCAGGAGCAGTTTATGATGGCTAGCAGAGATTGCAGTCAGTAGGTCAGGGAGCATGTTATCAGGAGGCATACAGAGGGGTTTGTTTAGGGGATATGGTATGTCTCCCTGAAGAGGTGCATTTTTAGAGCACACCTAAAGTGTTGGGGATTACCCGGATAGTTTGGGGTAGCCCGTTCCAGAGGACTGGTGCTGCTCTGGAGAAGTGTTGGTGGCGAGAATGAGAGGTTCAAATTGAAGGGGCACTCAGTCTGATTTTGTTAACAGAGCAAAGGGCGCGAGATAATATTCAAGCCTTCTGATGAGCAGGAGTAAGACCACAATGCTGGAGATGAGGTGGCATTGAGGCAGCGCTATCCTCCACATCCAGCTAACCATAAAAGACAGCTGAGCAGGTCCCCAATTGGGAGAAGATGACCCAGGCGCGAATACTACAAGTATCTTATTAACCTGAGCCTCAGTGCTGACAAAGAAGACATCAAGTCCTTCTTCAACCTTCACATGGAAGACTTTCGCATCACTTTCCTTCTGGACAGAGACGGTAAAAGGACCAGACAAGGCTTCGCCATGTTCACGTCACCCAAAGCCTACAGAAGAGCGCTTGGCTTCCATAAAGAAATCTTCAAGGACCGCACTAGAAATATAGTACCCATCTCCAAAAGGGCCATGTTGAATGTACTCCGTATGATGTAAGTCCAAGTCTGTAGAGATCACCGAGACGTCAGAAAGTCCCCACATCAACCGTCACGAGAATGGAAGTACTTAAAATGCAAAGTTGCGCAAATATAAGTCTCTAAAGCTGCTGTCGAGAAATTCTTTACTGGGCAAACGGTCAAAGAAGACAACATTTCTCTGTTACTTGACAGTAACAGAGAAGCATAGGTAAGACATGTGGGCGAAAGAGAGGCCTCCAAAGCTGAGAGAGACAATAATCAAACCTATCCAGGGATCAAAATCTTCGTGACCTGCATTACTGAGGAGCAGATGAGGGCGTTGCAGAAGGTAAATCAGGTAGATAACGCTATTGTGTCTGTAGCAGGTGACACGTCTGATTCGTCATTACCCGCCCTGGTCACCGGTGGAGACCTGGGAGCGCTGGCCTCCAGCGAGGTAGGGGTGCACGCTGACTTGGAAACTGTGCCGCCTTCAAATAAAGAATTGGAAGCCCCATCGGGATCGGACGCTGTACAAGCAATATCAGCCACTCAGAACAGTCCTCCACAGACATGTTCAAGTAATACAAACTGCGGAGATGAGACCCCGTCAATTCAGACCACTTCTACACAAGATGCAGATGGTAATAGGTAATAAGCAGCTGGAGTCCCCATCAGGATCGGACTTTGTACAGGCGTCAGCGTCAGAGTAGTCCTACACAGGACCGTCCAGTCAGTACGAATGGTGGGATGGAGACCACCTCAATTCAGCGTGTTCCTACACAGCAAGCAGATGGTGGCGAGGAACTCGCCCCTAAGGCTGATGAGACCAAGGGCAGTGAAGCAACATATCTGTCCGGAATTTGCCAACTTCTAAATAAGGGAGATGGAATAAATCCTCCACAGTGCCACCTATTGAAAGTCAGACTTTTTATGCAAGCCTTGTTACAATGACCGGGAATTCAAAGCAAAGCCAGACTCCATATACATACAGCTGTTTCAGGGTTTTTGCCCTTCACCAGTGTACAGTAGGAGTCTGGATTTGCTAGTGAGAGGCCTGGGATGGGGGTCAGAAACGCTATCTTTCCTCCTTAGGGAGAGCAACTCTACTATAAACTAAGTGAGGAGACTCAAATGGCCACGCACGCTCCTCTGGGTAATATGCAAATAAGCGCTTCTGACCCCCATCCCAGGACTCTCACTACCAAATCCAGACTCCTACTGTACACTGATGAGGAGCAAAAACCCTGAAACACCTGTATGTACATGGAGTCTGGCTTTGCTTGTAATTCCCGGTCATTGTGTAAGCCGCGTAGCGGGGTGGGCTCCCCAGGATACAGCGAAGTCACGAACAAGGAAAACGTCTCTGACACCAGTTCAGGTGCAAACCGAATTTTACTAAAGCCCTGTGGCCCACGTGACCACAAACAATGGGTAACCCAACAAAACGGACATACACTCAGCCAGATGGCGGAGGCCCTTGTGCTGTACAGCGCTGTACTCCCCAAGGGGCGCTACTATAATAGACTATGCTTTTACCTAACGGGCAGGCCTAAATAAACCGGCCCCTTGTTACCTATTAATACCGTTACTCGAAGGGAGAGTGATCTGAGTACCGGCGGTGCGGCACACCAGCTTACAGACTGAACAACACTGACTCTATCCCCCCAGACCCAATACAATATGGGACACGTATGAAGAACAGCGGCTATATAGCCAGGTGAATGGTCCCAGAAGCTTCTTACTGACGGCTGGATGTGGCCTGACGCAGTCCATAACCCTATCTGGTCTAACTACAGGCCAAAATGCAGTCCCAAGTAACTTGGTGCCAAAATATGGTGTCTTGCGTGCCTGTAGACCGGTCTGCTGTATGATCAGCCAGAAAGCCTTGACGGATGAGGGGCCCCTCCAGAGCAGCGTGCGGTACCGCAGAGAGCCGTTACTTCCTCAGCGGCATCCAGTATTGTCCACACAATATCCAGTCTCGCTCCAGTTGTTCAGCAACATCCCCGGCAGCAAGTCTTCTCCCATCCAGCGGGCATCTGGTCACAATCTGAATCCGCTGCAGCTCCGGTCCCTTCAGGATACGACCTCCTTCCCTCTTCCGCAGCTCCACTCAGATGGCTCCCTCGACAAACTGCACCTCACAATGTACGCACGCTTTTAATTTTTTCTCTTCCCGCGCGCACGCTGTAACCAGGCAACGGGTGCTCCAATCACAGGCTACCATGGTCCTGTCACCCCACAGCTTGACCCTAATCTTTTCTGCAGAACAGCGACCTCTTGTGGACAAATAATAGAACACACAGTAGTGGACTATTTACAGTAACAAGAACAATGTACACATATTGGAGGCTGTCTCACCCTCTCACATGCCACCCCACTAGAGGTTGACGCCCCCGGCAACCTTCCCCAAACAAACTCGTCCTGCGCATAGCGCAGTGGAGGTACGCCAGAGTTGGACCTAGTCGTCCTACGCAGAGTCGTAGAGTCGAGGGAGTTGGGCGCAGTCACTGAACGATGCACTGCTGATTGTGTAGCTCCTTCCCTGGGTGTCAGATTTGTCTGAACTGGAACCTCCGCCGGGATAGGGACTGAGATGACCCAGCTTTCCTCTTCTAAGGGAGGTTCCCTAGTACTCATGGCGGGGGTAGACCCCTCCTTCTCAGCTGCGGCCTCTTCAAAGTTACAACGTCTTAACATATTACGGTGCAAACTCCGCGAGGGTCCCCCAGTTCCTACTGGCTCTACTTCATAAACTGGTATGTCAGGATCTACCCTTCGCTTCACCATATACGGAACCGCCTCCCACCGCCCATCCAACTTTCCAGATGGCCTCTTGGCCCTGACTAACACTCGGTCACCCGGAGTGAACTCATCTCTCTGCACTGGTCTTGAGTTTGGATGCACCACTTGCCTCAGGCGTTCTCCCATAACCCTGTGTACCGCTCTCAACCGACGGCGGTGTTCTTGTACCCATGCAGTAGTATTCCTCGGGGGTGGCCCCATCAGGTCGGGCATGTGGAGATCCTCAATCTCCTGGCCTGCTCTTCCGAACATCAGCATATGTGATACTGAAGTACTGCAGTATACAGTACAAGTGCAAAAGAAAGGTTGAATAAAGTCTTTTAAACAGTAAAAAAAATGAAATGAAATTATTTAAAAAAACCCCAAACATTTACCTTTTTAAATTTAAGCTAAAGAAAACCCCAAATCTCTGCTGCCCTGACAAAGGCTTTACAAGTGCCAAAATTGCAATTAATTTTTAATATCCCAAAAAGTTATTACTTTTGGAAGTTTTTTTTAATATTAATAAAACTGCAGCTCATCCCGCAAAACGAGCGCCACACCGCGCAGGCGACAAAACGCTACGGGCCCAGAGTACAATGGAAAACGATTTGTGTATTTTTAAACATAGTCCTTCTATCAATGCGATGTCACCCTCATGCCACTTGTACTCCACTGTGAACGCTGCAGAAACTACCCCAGCCCCCACAAAAAATAGAAGTTGCATTTTTTTAATTTTCTCCCCACTTAAAAATGTTTAAACATTTTTCTGTACATTAAATGGTACCATGAAAAATACAACTCAAAAACGGGCCCTCTACGGGGCACCCATGGGAGAGTGAAAAATGAATGGCTCTTGGGGGGATATGGAAACTCTGGTTTTGAAGGGGTTAATTAGTAAATCCCACTTAGATAGATAAGCAATGGTGTGACGAGCTGTGAGCTTGTGATTGGGGACCTGCTGCTGTGTACAGAGCTGCTCACTAGGGGGCGTCACATATTTAGTTCCATCCATTGAGATGGCATCCTCGAACAGCACGGTCGTCTGCTGCAGCGGTTCGCGCTGTCACACCGCCGTTCTCCCGTTGGTCTAAGCCATTGAATCTGACCTCCATATCAGGGATTCAGTCATAAATCGGGATGGACAGAACTGAAGCGGCAGGACGAAGGCCCCCACATAACGTGCGTCTGGACGGCAGGGGGCGACCCAGATTAGTCATTGATTAGCTGGGCATCCTGCAGGGAAATGCATTGCTCTGACCACGCTGGACAGCCATTACTGTATGAAATGACTGGTTTAACCACTTAGTGACCACCCATGTAACGTCCTGGGTGTCTAGACTTTATTCTACAGGGCAGTGAAAAGACGTTGGCTCTGTAGAATGAAGGGCCGGGGCGTGTGGCAGCTCCCTGCTACTGTCTACCGGAGGTAACCGACAGCTTGCAGTGGTCACCAGGGGCCGCGAGGCCGGGTCACGTGATCATTGGTATTTAACAGATAACAGCGGTTAAATAAAAGCTTCAAAAGTTAAAGTTTCATCTCCCCTCACCCCCAAAACGATGAGGGGAGATAAGGCTACTTACCTGAGTCCCATCGACGATGTTCCTCCACAGACCTTCCCCGGCTTCTGCTCATGTGCTCTTGTAATCCGTAATTTACAAGAAGCCCCGGGAACGCTCGCCTTCCTGCAGCCCCAGGAGCAGCTTGTTGAGCGCCTTCTGTGTGAGACCGCCGCACCGCTTGTTTCGTCGCTCTCAGGCGACTTTGTGAAGCAATACATACAGAAATACAAACATACTACTTATATAGCAAACTTACTGTTACCTTCACCAGGCAGCTTCACTTCCGGGTTGGAGGAGCCGGTCGGGGGAGGGGGAGTGGAGGGAGGGGTCTGTACAAGCTGACGTCTCAATGGAGCACACATACAGCCAGCGTGCGCTCCACGGACCGACTTGTGCAGAGCCGGCCGGGAATGGACGGAGGGAGGAGTCTGTACGAGCAAGTATAGCCAACGTATGCTCCACGGCCCGACATGCGCAGAAGCGGCTGAGCGTGAGCGGAGGGAGGGGTCTGTACCGGCTGACGTCTCAATGGAGCGCACATACAGCCAGCGTGCGCTCCACGGACCGACTTGTGCAGAGCCGGCCGGGAATGGACGGAGGGAGGAGTCTGTACGAGCAAGTATAGCCAACGTATGCTCCATGGACCGACATGCGCAGAAGCGGCTGAGCGTGAGCGGAGGGAGGGGTCTGTACGGGCTGACGTCTCAATGGAGCGCACATACAGCCAGCGTGCGCTCCACGGACCAACTTGTGCAGAGCCGGCCGGGAATGGATGGAGGGAGGAGTCTGTACGAGCAAGTATAGCCAACGTACGCTCCACGGCCCGACATGCGCAGAAGCGGCTGAGCGTGAGAGGAGGGAGGGGTCTGTACGAGCCGACGTCTCTATGGAGCGCACATAAAAGTAACGTGCGCTCCACCGCCTGGCATGCGCCGACCACATGTGTTTTATAGTGACGTGACACACTGTGTTTTAATAAAACTACTGTTCCATTCCTCCTGTGTTGGCACATCCTCGTACGCTGGGCATTTTTTGTTCTACCCACATAGCGGTTCCCACAAAGGCATTACCCAATTGGGGTCACACGTAAGATGCTTAGTTCTGTTCTACCTGTAAATATCCAGCACGTTGTGCTTTACTCTCATGTTTACCACCCATCATTGCTTTCTTCTTTTCCCCTTTTGGGCATGAAGGTGCCAATATGTTTTTTAATGTTTTATGTCGCTGGATTCTCCGCAAGGCCTTTCCTTAGATAGGGATCATTCTTCAAGATGGACCCATTTTTCTTCAGTATTGTTTTAATCTGACTGTAATCAGAACTGGCTTTGGTGATACAACTCGTTTTTGTCTTGCAGCCCTCTCTGATTACACCCTCTGCGTTTTTCTTTTGTTCTGTTGCCATTCGACCCTCCGCTATGCGGAATCCATAATGAGTTTGGGGTATCTCTTCTCACACAATCTTTTTTTCACTCCTTCTGCCTGGTGTTTAAAGTACCTATTTTAGAGCCATTTCTCTTTAGCCTCCTTGGTTGGCCATGTGGTTTGTTGGTTTGCCAACTTTTCAGCTGGCAGCTTTGAAAGTCGAGGTAACGGTTAGTGTCCACAGGCTTAAAATCTGTTTCACTTACTATGTCGTCACTCTCTGATCCAATTTGTAAAGATGCTCAGTTGTCTTTACTACTCCTACCTGTGGACTTAAGATTATATTCATTGTTAAGGTGTTCAATATAGGACCACAAATCCCCCTCGTTTGCGTTCCATGTAATTAGAATGTCGTCTGTATACCTCCTAAATAGGATAATCCTTTCATCTGAAAACCTTTCTCTTTTAAATACGCCCATCACCAGGTTGGCAAAACTCGGGGCCCGTTTTGTCCCCATTGCGGTCCCGAATATCTGCTTATAATACATTTGGTTGTAAGAAAAATAATTATTCTTCAAGATAAATAGATTTTATTGTAGAGGCAATTCTTTCTGTTGTATTGGCATCAAACATGTGGAATATTCCGATATAATGACTCTACGTCTAGTGTAACCATAGATATGGGTTATCCCATTTTACATTCTCCAAGATTTTTAGTAAGTGCCCAGTGTCTTTTACATAAGACAGCAATTCCACCACCTACCTCTGAGGCTGCCAGTCTATATATTCAGACAATCTATTAGTGATCGAGTTCATACCCGCCACTATCAGTCGCCGGCGGATTAAAGATATTTTTGTGGATTTTTGGTATCTGGTAGAAATATGGACATTCCACCGCACCTCCACTTATATATTGTGCTTCCCGTTCCGAAACGCTATTTTTTCCATTTTTGGCCCCGTTGTGCATTAGGGCTACAATGGGTATGTCTCTGAACTCGGGACAAACATGGGGATCCATTTTGGGGTGCAAATCCTCGTTTTCATGTTAACTTTAGAAAAAATATATGTTTTTAAAATGACATATTTGCAAAAATATGAAAGGTTATTTTTCTCTTTTAAATTGCATTAAATCCTACTTTAAAAAAACTAAAGTTTTTTCCAGTGTGCTTCCAGAATAAAGTAAACACATGGAAATATGTATCTGATCAAAATTTTCTATATTATGTTTGCACGAATTTGAGATATTGCAGTTGAAACTGTGAAAAAAAAGTTTAATTTCAAAATTTTACCAAATTTGGCACTTTTAATACATATACACAAATTCTATCGGTCTATTTTTACCATCTAAATGAAGAATGAAGTACAACATGTGGCGAAAAAACATTGGCAGAATCACTTGGATATCTAATACATATATGGTGGTCTTGCCCGTTATTGCGCCCTTATTGGGCCCAGGTTGAGGTAACAATGCAGGAAGTAGTAGACAGCACATTTAGTCTTCTCCCAGAGCATGTGATACTGTCCAGACCGTCAGCTGACTAGAAGCCTTCTAAAGCCAGTTTAATTACACACCTTATCTCGGCAGCTAAAGCTCTAATTCTACTCCTGTGGCTCCAACCTATAGCAGCCACAGCTACTCAATGGGTGGCCAAAGTGAACGAAATCCGTAGATTCGAGGAGTTAACGAGCTGGTCAGATAGATCACATGAGAAATTTAGAAGTATCTGGGCCCTTGGTCGCGTTGTTCTCATATCTCTCTCAGCCATGTACAGGGCGATTCAAGATCAATGGCTCTTTCAGCTGCCCCTCACCCTTCCCCCATTCCACACCTCATTTACCCATTTCCCTATATAAGTTAAAAAAAAACTTTGTAACATGTTCAGGATGTCTGTACAAGTTTGTATTTGCAATGCATCAAATGTTGGAATTACCTGTAATCTTGCCATCTTAATAAAAAAAAGAATTTACAAAAAAAACAGAATCACTGAGATATGCAAAACCTTTCTGGAGTTATTCTATGCTACAGAGACATGTCAGATTTCCAAACTGTGGCTCCGTCACTAAGGCACAAACTGGCTTGGTCACTGAGGGGTTAAGGTCCTTTTAGACACAATTTTCGCTCAAAAAAAAAATTGCTCCAAGCCGTCTTTTGAGCGATAATGGTTGTGTGCAGCTGCGCTGACATCCGGCAGTTTTCGTTAAGCCATCGTTCATCGTTGTCTTTCAGCATGCTGACGATCAGCGATCAGTTATCAGGAGTTCACAGCGGGATACAGCTGATACTATTGTTTCATCCCGCTCCCTGAAGACAGCCGGGGTATAAGGAACAGAGCGGTCCAGCTGTGTTCGTCATACTCTGCACGGAGTGCACAGCTATATACCAACTGAGTGCTCTGTGAACAGCCGGGGTATGAGGAACAGAGCGGTCCAGCTGTGTCCGTCATACTCTGCACGGAGTGCACAGCTATATACCAACTGAGTGCTCTGTGAACAGCCGGGGTATGAGGAACAGAGCGGTCCAGCTGTGTCCGTCATACTCTGCACGGAGTGCACAGCTATATATCAACTGCGTGCTCTGTGAACAGCCGGGGTATGAAGAACAGAGCGCTCCAGCTGTGTCCGTCATACTCTGCACGGAGTGCACAGCTATATACCAACTGAGTGCTCAGGGAACAGCCGGGGTATGAAGAACAGAGCGCTCCAGCTGTGTCCGTCATACTCTGCAGGGAGTGCACAGCTATATACCAACTGAGTGCTCTGTGAACAGCCGGGGTATGAAGAACAGAGCGCTCCAGCTGTGTCCGTCATACTCTGCAGGGAGTGCACAGCTATATACCAACTGAGTGCTCTGTGAACAGCCGGGGTATGAGGAACAGAGCGCTCCAGCTGTGTTCGTCATACTCTGCAGGGAGTGCACAGCTATATACCAACTGAGTGCTCTGTGAACAGCCGGGGTATGAGGAACAGAGCGGTCCAGCTGTGTTCGTCATACTCTGCACGGAGTGCACAGCTATATACCAACTGAGTGCTCTGTGAACAGCCGGGGTATGAGGAACAGAGCGCTCCAGCTGTGTTCGTCATACTCTGCAGGGAGTGCACAGCTATATACCAACTGAGTGCTCTGTGAACAGCCGGGGTATGAGGAACAGAGCGCTCCAGCTGTGTTCGTCATACTCTGCACGGAGTGCACAGCTATATACCAACTGAGTGCTCTGTGAACAGCCGGGGTATGAGGAACAGAGCGGTCCAGCTGTATTCGTCATACTCTGCACGGAGTGCACAGCTATATACCAACTGAGTGCTCTGTGAACAGCCGGGGTATGAGGAACAGAGCGCTCCAGCTGTGTTCGTCATACTCTGCAGGGAGTGCACAGCTATATACCAACTGAGTGCTCAGGGAACAGCCGGGGTATGAGGAACAGAGCGCTCCAGCTGTATTCGTCATACTCTGCACGGAGTGCACAGCTATATACCAACTGAGTGCTCTGTGAACAGCCGGGGTATGAGGAACAGAGCGGTCCAGCTGTGTCCGTCATACTCTGCAGGCAGTGCACAGCTATATACCAACTGAGTGCTCTGTGAACAGCCGGGGTATGAGGAACAGAGCGCTCCAGCTGTGTTCGTCATACTCTGCAGGGAGTGCACAGCTATATACCAACTGAGTGCTCTGTGAACAGCCGGGGTATGAGGACCAGAGCGGTCCAGCTGTGTTCGTCATACTCTGCACGGAGTGCACAGCTATATACCAACTGAGTGCTCTGTGAACAGCCGGGGTATGAGGAACAGAGCGCTCCAGCTGTGTTCGTCATACTCTGCAGGGAGTGCACAGCTATATACCAACTGAGTGCTCAGGGAACAGCCGGGGTATGAGGAACAGAGCGCTCCAGCTGTGTCCGTCATACTCTGCACGGAGTGCACAGCTATATACCAACTGAGTGCTCAGGGAACAGCCGGGGTATGAGGAACAGAGCGGTCCAGCTGTGTCCGTCATACTCTGCAGGCAGTGCACAGCTATATACCAACTGAGTGCTCTGTGAACAGCTGGGGTATGAAGAACGGAGCGGTCCAGCTGTGTTCTCCATACCCCGTTAGGAGCGCTCGACTGTATTACAGCCGGGCAATCCGAGCAGAGAACAGCTGGATGCTGAAGACAAGCGGTCCTGCTTGTCTTCTGCATCCCCCGCTCGGAGCGCAAGGTGATCGCTCATCGTTTGACCAATCACCATGCGCTTTTAAAAAGCTCACAACTGTTATCGCTCAGATTTTTTGAGCGATAATCGTTGTGTCTAAACCAGCCTTTAGTCTTACAAATTGCTCTCCAGATTGATGTTAGAGGGAAAGTTACTAAAGAAAGAACAGGATATAAAAGGAGAGTCCCAGTTCAGACCTGGAATGGATGGAACCCTAATGACTTGTTTGAGGGTTGGCTCTCAGCCTTTGGGGGGTTTAGACTTTAGTGGGCCTGGCGTTGCTTATCCTGGCATCATGCACTCCCCTGCCCTACTACCCCTACCCAGGCGTACTATTACTGGTACAGTAGAAGCCACGGTGGAAAGGAAAACCGCGGCTCATGTCATGGCCTTATGGAAATAGAGACCCCTAGACCAAAATGATGATGCTCTGTAGATGTATTGAGCATCATAGGGGAAAATGTGGGAGCTGGGATTTGGATGAGAAAGAGTTAATACAAGTAAGATGGTGGGTGCCATAAAATAGAGGATGGAGGTGTACCTATTTAAGAGCGAGGAAATGAGACAGCAGCTTGTATGAAGACGTTTCCTACTCCTACATAGCAATGTGTACGTCCCCTGCGCTCCCAGTACACAATACGAGATTACTCTTCTGAAACGATATCGATATGTATTAAAGAAGCTATAATTCCTGAAGAATCTCCCACTACAAAGGCAACAGATCAGTTTATGGTTGGATGATGTCACAGTAGATGCAGTGAGGTCACACATCAGATCAGTCTGTGGTTGCGTGATGTAACGGGGGGTGCAGTGAGGTCACACAGGCAAGGCAATAGGTGACTGGTTGGATAGTGTCACAGGGATTCAGTGAAGTCATGCAGCAGGTCAGTCTGATTAAATTATGTCACTGAGGACACAGTGAGGTCCCACAACCGGTCACACTGTGGTTGGATGATGTCACAGTGGATGCAGTGAGGTCACACAGAAGGTCATTCTGTGGTTTGATAATGTCACGGGGGAGACAGTGAAGTCACATTGCAGGTTATTCTGTGGTTGGACGCAGTGAAGTCACATAGTAGGTCAGTCGGTGGTTGGATGATGTCACGGGGGACGCAGTGAGGTCACATAGTAGGTCAGTCTGTGGTTGGATGATGCAAATATTGGAGATGGAACAATACATCTGCAGCGCCACCTATTGGATGGCAGCATTCCTTCAAATAAATGCTTGACCCTTTATAGCGGTCCGTAGAGCCATGATACAGTGAGGTCATACAGTCTCTGCTGTAGGTCATTCTGTAGTTGGATGATGTCACAGGGGATGAAGTAAGCTTACGTATCAGGTCAGTCGCTGGGCGGATGTATATATAACAGTATATACTCTGTAGTTCTGCATGCAGTGGGGAGTTGGACCTACAGAAACGACTGAGAGAAAAGAATTATGAGCAGATTGTTTCTAAGTGACTTGAAACTCATTCCAGACAGGAAGCAGGAATGCAATTAGCGCTGCCCGTACTGCAGGAGCCACATCCCATTCCTGGAGCGGAGGATGGGCACAGCAGTAAAAGTTCTACTCTGTTTAAAACTTCTCCTTAGCATTTCTTGCCTAACTTTTCCCCGGAGATCTCTATGTGTCACCTAGTGAGCTCCCTGTGGTCTGATGTAGAGGGTCACAGAGAACCACTGGCATGACTGATAATCCTGCCCATCTTCCTGCCAATGAATCTCATCAGTTTGCAGAACGCGCAGATGAGGATGCACTCTAAGCTACAAAATACACAGTTGCATGACCAACAACAGAATACTTTATGCCCATCCGTATCACATCTTGTATCCAAGCTAGAGGTAACCCAACAGGGTATTGGAGCTTGCATGCCCACCCTAATCACATGTTGTATCCAAGAAAGATGGCCCAACAGTGTTCTAGAACATCCATGCCCACCCATATCACTAGAGACACCATGCTTGCCCGTATAATATCATATTTCCAAGCTAGAGGCGGCAAAATAGGATACTATAGCATCCATACCTGACTGTTACCCATTTTGTATCCAACCTACATGCGGGCCAGTAGGGTACTAGAGCCACCATGCCCACATATCACATCTTGTTTTCAAGCTAGACACGTCCCAACAGGGTACTAGAGCCTCCTTGCCTACCTGTATCACATCTTGTATCCAAGCTAGAGGCAGCCCAACAGGTTACTAGATCCTTCATGTCTTCCCATATCACATCTTGTGCACAAGCTATAGGCGGTCCAACAGGTAACAAGAGCCTCCATGCCCACCTGTATCACATCTTGTATCAAGCTAAAGGTAACCAAGCAGGGTAATTGAGTCGCCATGTCCCTCTTAACACATCTTGTATCAAAGCTATTGGCTGCCCAATACGGTACTAGAGCCTCCATATGCCCGCCCATACCACATCTTGTTTCCATACTGGAGATGGCCTATCAGGGTACTAGAACCACCCTGCCCACCTTAATCACACCATGCAGCTCTCCTTTGAATCAGAGGATTGGAGTACTGAGGAGAAGACACATCGTGATTGCATCTGCGTATTTCAGCGAGTGTGGATTGGATCTACCTGTGGCGCTCTCTACTATTTTTTGATTTTCAATACGGTACTAGAGCCTCCATATGCCCGCCCATACCACATCTTGTTTCCATACTGGAGATGGCCTATCAGGGTACTAGAACCACCATGCCCACCTTAATCACACCATTTATTCATGCTATAGGCAGTTCAACAGAGTACTAGAGCCTCCACGCCCACCTGTTTCACATATGGTATCCATGCTAGAGGTGGCCCTAAAGGGTACCTAGCATCCATGCCCGCCTGTATCACATCTTGCATCCAAGTTTTAGGCAGCTATACAGGGTACTAGAGCCTCCATGCCCACTCGTATCACATCTTGTATTCACATCTTGCATTCAACCGGGAGGTAGACCAACCGGGTATTAGAGCCTCTATACCTGCATGTATCACATCTTGTATCCAAGCTATAGGCGACCCAAGAGGGCACTAGAGCCTTCAATCCTTCCATATCACATCCTATATTCAAGCTAGAGGTGGCGCAACAGGGTAATAGATACTTCATGTCACCCGTATCACATCTTTTATCTAAGCTAGAGGCAACCCAACAGGACACTAGAGCTTCAATGCCCACCCACATCACATCTTTTATCAAAACTATGGACAGTCCGACAGGGTACTAGAGCCTTCATGCCTTCTGTATCACATCTTGTATGTAACCCAGAGGCTGCTAAACAGGGTACTAGAACCACCATTCCTGCCTGCATCACACCTTTTCTTCCAGCTATAGGCAGTTCAACAGAGTACTCGAGCCTTAGCGTCAACCTGCTTCACCTCTTTTGTCCAAGCTAGAGGCGGCCCAACATGTTACTAGGGCCTCCATGCCCACCTGTATCACATCTTGTATCAAGCTTTAGGTGGCCCTAAATGGTACCTAGCATCCATGCCTGCCTGTATCACATCTTGCATCCACGTTGTAGGCAGCTATACAGGATACTAGAGCTTCCATGCCCACTCATATCACATCCTGTATTCAACCTAGAGGCAGGCCAACAGGGTATTAGAGCCTCTATACCTGCATGTATCACATCTTGTATCCAAGCTACAGGTGACCCAAGAGGGTACTAGAGCCTTCAATCCTTCCATATCACATTCTATATTCAAGCTAGAGGCAACCCAACAGGGTAATAGAGCCTCCATATCACATTTTTTATCCAAGCTATAAGCAGCCCAACCAAGGTATTAGAGCCTCTATGCCTGTCTGAATCACATCTAGTATCCAAGCTAGAGGCGACCCAACAGGATACTAGAGTCTCCATGCCCCCCGTATCACATCTTGTATCCAAGCTAGAGGCAACCCAACAGGGTCTAGAAACACCATGCCAGTTGTATCACACCTTTTATCCAATGTATAGGTGGCCCAACATGGTGCAAGAGCCTCCATGCCCACCCGGATAACATTTTGTAAACAAGCTAGAGATGGCCCAACAGGGTGCTAGAGCCTCTATGTCCGCCTCTATCACATCCAGTATCCAAGCTAGATGTGACCCAATAGGGTATTAGAGTCTTCATGTCCCTCGTATCAAATCTTGTATCCAAGCTAGAGGCAGAACAACAGGGTACTAAAGCCTTCATGCCCACCTCTATCACATCTTGTATCCAAGCTATAGACAGCCCAACAGGGTATTAGAGCTTCCATGCCTGTCAGAATCACAATTTTATCCAACCTAAAGGCAGCCCTAAATGCCTGTGCAAATCACATCTTATATCCAAGCTAGAGGTGGTACAACAGGGTACTAGAGCCTCAATGCTCACTCATTTCACATCTTGTATCCAACCTAGAGGTAGTACAACAGGGTACTAGAGACTCCATACCCGCCTGTATCACATCTTGTATCCCAGCTAGAGGTGGTACAACAGGGTACTAGAGCCTCAATGCTCACTCATTTCACATCTTGTATCCAACCTAGAGGTAGTACAACAGGGTACTAGAGCCTCCATGCCCACCTGTATCACATCTTGTATCCAAACTGGAGGCAGTACAAGAGGGTAATAGATCTTTCATGCCTGACTACTGTACTCTTTCTGTACTCTTTCTCTTTCTGTACTGACAATGAGTATATATATTATACATAACACACTCCTTCTAGGAGAGGGATGTTACTTACATAGACAGGGGGAATGCAGAAGGACAAAAGTACAAAAATTACAGAACCACGGTTACAATCGTAATCAGTTGATGGAAACAATAGGGAAGGGTCCTGCTCCAACCAGCTTATATACTACAAGTAATAGGGGGATATAGAAGGTAAATGGGCGGGAGATGTGCACAGTATGGTGGGGTGGAGAGTGAGGGATGCTATACACAAACAATGGACAGATGTTCAGCCGTGTGATGGCAGAATTGGTATGACTGCAGGGAGTGGTTGATGGCTGCTAGCAGGGATTGCAGTCACTAGAACAGGGAGCACGTTATCAGGGCAGTTTAGAGGGCTATGGTTTAGGAGATATGGTACGCCGCCCTGAAGAGCAGCGTTTTTAGAGCACGCTTAAAGTTTTGTGTGTCATGGATTGCTCAAATAGTTATGGGTAGCGCGTTCCAGAGGACTGGTGCTGCTCTGGAGACGTTTTGGAGGCAGGAATGACAGGTTCCAATTAAAGGAGCACTCAGTCTGGTTTCATTAGCAGTGCGGAGGACGCGGGCTAGGTGATGGATTGAGATGAGGGATACAATGTAAGGCAGAGCGGTGATGTGGATGAAAAATACAATGTAATTCGGCGTGGTGCTGTGGATTAGGGATGCAATGTAAAGCAGTGCTGTGGATGAGGAATACAATGTAGCGTAGCACGGTGCCGTGGATAAGGGATACAATGTAGGGCAGTGCGGTGCTGTGGATTAAGAATACAATGTAGGGCGGTGCTGTGGATGAGGGATATAATGTAGGGGGGGCGGTGCTGTGGATGAGGAATACAATGTAGGGGGGGGCGGTGCTGTGGATGAGGGATACAATGTAGGGCGGCGCGGTGCTGTGGATGAGGGATACAATGTAGGGCGGCGCGGTGCTGTGGATGAGGGATATAATGTAGGGCAGTGCTGTGGATGAGGAATATAATGTACGGCGGTGCTGTGCATGAAAGATACAATGTAGGGCGGTGCTGTGGATGAGGGATACAATGTAGAGCAGTGCAGTGCTGTAGATGAGAAATAAAATGTAAGGTGGCGCGGTGCTATGGATGAGGGATACAATGTAAGGCAGTGCTGTGGATGAGGAATACAAGGTAGGGCGGCGCAGTGCTGTGGATGAGGGATACAATGTAGGGGGTTGCGGTATTGTAGATGGGGGATACAATGTAGAGCGTAGCAGTGCTGTGGATCACGATACAATGTAGAGCGGCGCAGTGCTGTGGATGAGGGATACAATGTAGAGCAGTGTGGTGCTGTGGATGAGGGATATAATGTAGGGTGGTGTTGTGGATGAGGGATACAATGTAGGGCGGTGTTGTGGATGAAGGATACAATGTAGGGCAGTGTTGTGGATGAAGGATACAATATAAGGTTGTGCTGTGGATGAGGGATAGAATTTAGGGCAGCATGGTGCTGTGGAAGAGGGATACAATGTAGGGCAGCATGGTGCTGTGGATGAAGGATACAATGTAGGGCGGTGCTGTTCTGTGGATGAGTGATACAATGTGGGGCAGTGCTGTGGATGAGGGATATAATATAGGGTTGTGCTGTGGATGAGGAATACAATGTAAAACGGTGTTGTAGATGAGAGATACAATGTAGAGTGGCGCGATGCTGTGGAAGAGCGACACAATGTAGGGCGGCGTGGTTCTGTGGATGAGGGATACAATGTAGGGGAGTGCAGTGGATGAGTGATACAATGTAGGGCGTTGCTGTGGATGAGGGATACAATG
Source organism: Eleutherodactylus coqui (assembly GCA_035609135.1). Lineage (NCBI taxonomy): Eukaryota > Metazoa > Chordata > Amphibia > Anura > Eleutherodactylidae > Eleutherodactylus > Eleutherodactylus coqui. Next base: position 342,242 of record CM069409.1, read on the forward strand.
TAGGGCCTTGCTGTGGATGAAGGATACAATGTAGGACAGCGCTGTGCTGTGGATGAGGAATACAATGTACGACAGCGTGGTGTTGTGGATGAAGGATACAATTTAGGGTGAAGCGGTGCTGTGGATGAGAGATACAATGTAAAGCGGTGCTGTGGATGAGGAATACAATGTAGGTTGGCACTGTGGATGAGGGATACAATGTAGGGGGGTGCTGTGGATGAGGGATACAATGTAGGCCAACGCGTTGCTGTGGACGAGGAATACAATGCAGGGCAGCGCGGTCCTGTGGATTAAGGATACAATGTAGGGCGGCGTGGTGCTGTGGATGAGGGATACAATGTAAAACGGTGCTGTGAATGGGGGATACAATGTAGAGTGGCGCAGTGCTGTGGATAAGGGATACAATGTAGGGCAGCGTGGTACTGTGGATGAGGGACGCAATGTAGGGCAGTGCTGTGGATGAGGGATACAATGTGGGGCGGTGCTGTTGATGAGGGACACAATGTGGGGCAGTGCTGTGGATGAGGGATACAATGTAGGGCGGCGCTGTAGATGAGGGATACAATGTAGGGAGGTGCTGTGGATGACAGATACAATATAGGTCAGTGCTGTGAATGATGGATACAATGTAGGGAGGCGCTGTGGATGAGGGATACAATGTAGGCAGGTGCTGTGGGTGAGGGATACAATGTAGGTCTGCGCTGTCGATGAGGAATACAATGTGCGGCAGTGCTGTGGATTAGAGATACAATGTAGGGAGGTGCTGTGGAAGAGGGATACAATGTAGGTCGGCGTGGTGCTGTGGATGAGGGATTCAAGTTAAAGCGGTGCTGTGGATGAGGGATATAATGTAGGGCAGTGCTGTGGATGAGGAATATAATGTACGGCGGTGCTGTGGATGAAAGATACAATGTAGGGCGTTGCTGAGGATGAGGGATAGAATGTAGGGCAGAGCAGTGCTGTAGACGAGAAATACAATGTAAGGTGGCGCGGTGCTGTGGATGAGGGATACAATGTAAGGCAGTGCTGTGAATGAGGGATACAAGGTAGGGCGGTGCTGTGGATGGGGGAAACAATGTAGGGCAGCGCAGTGCTGTGGATGAGGGATACAATGTAGGGGGTCGCGGTGTTGTAAATGGGGGATACAATGTAGAGCGTAGCAGTGCTGTGGATGACGATACAATGTAGAGCGGCGCAGTGCTGTGGATGAGGGATACAATGTAGGGCGGTGCTGTGGATGATGGATACAATGTAAGGTTGTGCTGTGGATGAGGGATAGAATTTAGGGCAGCACGGTGCTGTGGATGAGGGATACAATGTAGGGCAGCATGGTGCTGTGGATGAAGGATACAATGTAGGGTGGTGCTGTTCTGTGGATGAGTGATACAATATGGGGCAGTGCTGTGGATGAGGGATACAATTTAAAACGGTGTTGTAGATGAGAGATACAATGTAGAGTGGCGCGATGCTGTGGAAGAGCGACACAATGTAGGGCGGCGTGGTGCTGTGGATGAGGGATACAATGTAGGGTGTTGCTGTGGATGAGGGATACAATGTAGGGCCTTGCTGTGGATGAAGGATACAATGTAGGACAGCGCGGTGCTGTGGATGAGGGATTCAATGTTGGGCAGTGCCGTGCTGTGGATGAGGGATACAATGTACGGCAGCGTGGTGTTGTGGATGAAGGATACAATTTAGGGTGAAGCGCTGCTGTTGATGAGAGATAGAATGTAAAGCGGTGCTGTGGATGAGGAATACAATGTAGGGTGGCACTGTGGATGAGGGATACAATTTAGGGGGTTGCTGTGGATGAGGGATACAATGTAGGCCAACGCGTTGCTGTGGATGAGGTATACAAAGTAGGGAAGCGCAGTGCTGTGGGTGAGGTATACAATGTAGGGCAGCGTAGTGCTGTGGATGAGGAACACCATGTAGGGCAGTGCTGTGGATAAGGGATACAATGTAGGGCGGTGCGGTGGATGAGAGATACAATGTGGGCCAACGCGGTGCTGTGGATGAGGAATACAATGTAGGGCAGCGCAGTGCTGTGGACGAGGAATACAATGCAGGGCAGCGCGGTCCTGTGGATTAAGGATACAATGTAGGGCGGCGTGGTGCTGTGGGTGAGGGATACAATGTAAAGCGGTGCTGTGGATGGGGGATACAATGTAGAGTGGCTCAGTGCTGTGGATGAGGGATACAGTGTAGAGTAGTGCAGTGCTGTGGATAAGAGATACAATGTAGGGCAGCGTGGTACTGTGAATGAGGGACGCAATGTAGGGCAGTGCTGTGGATGAGGGATACAATGTGGGGCGGTGCTGTGGGTGAGGAATACAATATGGGGCAGTGCTGTGGATGAGAAATACAATGTAGGGTGGCACAGTGGATGAGGGATACAATGTAGGGGGGGTGTTGTGGATGAGGGATTCAATGTAGGCCAACGCGTTGCTGTGGATAAGGTATACAATGTAGGGAAGCGCAGTGCTGTGGATGAGGGATACAATGTAGGGAAGCGCAGTGCTGTGGATGAGGAATACCATGTAGGGTGGTGCTGTGGATAAGGGATACAATGTAGGGCAGCACGGTGCTGTGGATGAGGAATACAATGTAGGGCGGCGCAGTGCTGTGGATGAGGGATACAATGTAGGGCGGCGCGGTGCTGTGGATGAGGAATACAATGTAGGGCGGCGCAGTGCTGTGGATGAGGGATACAATGTAGGGCGGGGCGGTGCTGTAAATGAGGGATACAATGTAGGGGGGTGCTGTGGATGAGGAATACAAGGTGGGCCAACGTGATGCTGTGGATGAGGAATACAATGTAGGGCAGCAAGGTGCTGTGGGCGAGAAATACAATGCAGGGCAGCGCGGTCCTGTGGATTAAGGATACAATGTAGGGCGGTGTGGTGCTGTGGATGAGGGATACAATGTAAAGCAGTGTTGTGGATGGGGGATACAATGTAGAGTGGGATACAATGTAAAGCAGTGTTGTGGATGGGGGATACAATGTAGAGTGGCGCAGTGCTGTGGATAAGGGATACAATGTAGGACAGCGTGGTACTGCGGATGAAGGACGCAATGTAGGGCAGTGCTGTGGATGAGGGATACAATGTGGGGCGGTGCTGTTGATGAGGGATACAATGTGGGGCAGTGCTGTGGATGAGGGATACAATGTAGGGCGGCGCTGTGGATGAGGGATACAATGCAGGCAGGTGCTGTGGATGAGGGATACAATGTAGGTCTGCGCTGTGGATGAGGAAGACAATGTGCGGCAGTGCTGTGGATTAGGGATACAATGTAGGGAGGTGCTGTGGAAGAGGGATACAATGTAGGTCGGCGTGGTGCTGTGGATGAGGGATACAAGGTAGAGTGGTGCGGGGCTGTGGATGAGGGATTCAAGGTAAAGCGGTGCTGTGGATGAGGGATACAATGTAGGGCGGTGTGGTGCTGTGGATGAGGGATACAATGTTGGGCAGCGCGGTGCTGTGGATGAAGGATGCAATGTAAAACGCTGCTGTGGATGAGGGATACAATGTAGAGTGGTGTGATGCTGTGGATGAGGGATACAATGTATGGCGGTGCGGTGCTGTGGATGAGGGATACAATGTAAAGCGGTGCTGTGGATAAGGGATACAATGTAGGGCAGCGTGGTACTGTGGATGAGGGAAGGAATGTAGGGCAGTGTTGTGGATGAGGAATACAATGTGGGGCGGTGCTGTTGATGAGGGATACAATGTGGGGCAGTGCTATGGATGAAGGATACAATGTAGGGGGGTGCTGTGGATGAGGGATACAATGTAGGCCAACGCGTTGCTGTGGATGAGGTATACAATGTAGGGAAGCGCAGTGCTGAGGATGAGGGATACAATTTAGGGCAGCACAGTGCTGAATTCCATGTAGGGTGGTGCTGTGGATAAGGGATACAATGTAGGGCGGTGCTGTGAATGAGGGATAAAATGTGGGCCAACGCTGTGCTGTGGATGGGGAATACAATGTAGGGCAGCGCAGTGCTGTGGACGAGGAATACAATGCAGGGCAGCATGGTCCTGTGATTTAAGGATACAATGTGGGGCGGCATGGTGCTGTGGATGAGGGATACAATGTAAAGCGGTGCTGTGGATGCGGGATACAATTTAGAGTGGCACAGTGCTGTGGATAAGGGATACAATGTAGGGCAGCGTGGTACTGTGGATGAGGGATGCCATGTAGGGCGGTGCTGTGGATGAGGGATACAATGTGGGGCAGTGCTGTGGATGAGGGATACAATGTAGGAAGGTGCTGTGCTGTGGATTAAGGAATGCAATTTAGGGCAGCGCGGTGCTGTGGATGAAGGATAGCATGTAGGGTGGCGCAGTGCTGTGGATGAGGGATACAATGTAGGGCAGTGCTGTGGATGAAAGATACAATGTAGGGCAGCGCTGTGGATGAGGGATACAATGTAGGGAGGTGCTGTGGATGAGGGATACAAGGTAGGTCGGCGTGGAGCTGTGGATGAGGGATACAAGGTAGAGCGGTGAGGGGCAGTGGATGAGGGATTCAAGATAGAGCAGTGCTGTGGATGAGGGATACAATGTAGGGCAGCGTGGTGCTCTGGATGAGGGATACAATGTAAAACGCTGCTGTGGATGAGGGATACAATGTAGAGTGGTGTGATGCTGTGGATGAGGGATAAAATGTAGGGTAGTGCAGTGCTGTAGATGAGGGATACAATGTAGGGCAGTGTTGTGGAAAAAGGGATATAATATAGGGCAGTGCTGTGGATGGGGGATACAATGTAGGGCGTTGCTGTGGATGAGGGATACAATGTTGGGTGGCGCTCTGCTGTGGATGAGGGATACAATGTACGGCAGCGCAGTGCTGTGGGTGTAGTATACAATGTAGAGTGGCGTGGTGCTGTGGATGAGAGATACAATGTAGGGCAGTGCGGTGCTGTGGACGAGGAATGCAATGTAGGGCAGCGTGGTGCTGTGGATATGGGATACAATGTAAAACGGTGCTGTGGATGAGGGATACAATGTAGGGTGGCGTGATGCTGTGGATGAGGGATACAATGTAGGGGGTCGCGGTGCTCTGGATGTGGGTTACAATGTGGGGCAGTGCTGTGAATGAGGGATACAATGTAGGGCGGCGCTGTAGATGACGGATACAATGTGGGGAGGTGCTGTGGATGAGGGTACAATGTGCGGCAGTGCTGTGGATGAGGGACCCAATGTAGGGCGGCGCTGTGGATGAGGGATACAATGTAGGGCGGCGCTGCGGATGAGGGATACAATGTAGGGTGGTGCAGTTCTGTGGATGAGGGATACAATGTAGGGCGGTGCTGTGGATGAAGGATACAATGTAGGGTGGTGCAGTTCTGTGGATGAGGGATACAATGTAGGGCAGTGCTGTGGATGAAAGATACAATGTAGGGCGGCGCTGTAGATGATGGATACAATGTAGGGAGTTGCTGTGGATGAGAGATACAATAAAGGGCAGCGCAGTGCTGTAGGTAAGAGATACAATGTAGGGCGGCGCGGTGCTGTGGATGAGAGATACAATGTAGGGTGTCGCGGTGCTGTGGATGAGGGATACAATACAGGGCAGTGCGGTGCTGTGGATGAGGAATGCAATGTAGGGCAGTGCGGTGCTTTGGATGAAGGATACAATATAGGGCAGCGTGGTGCTGTGGAAATGGGATACAATGTGGGGCAGTGCTGTGGATGAGGGATACAATGTGGGGCAGTGCTGTGGATGAGGGACCCAATGTAGGGCGGCGCTGTGGATGAGGGATACAATGTAGGGCGGCGCTGCGGATGAGGGATACAATGTAGGGCTGCGCTGTGCTGTGGAAGACGGATACAATGTGGGGCAGTGCAGTCCTGTGGATGAAGGATACAATGTAGGGTGGCGCAGTGCTGTGGATGAGGGATACAATGTAAAGCGGTGCTGTGGATGAGGGATACAATGTAGGGAGGTGCTGTGGATGAGGGATACAATGAAGGGCAGCAGGTACTGTGGATGAGGGATACAATGTAGGGCAGTGCTGTGCTGTGGAAGATGGATACAATGTAGGGCAGCGCGGTGCTGTGGATGAAGGATACAATGTAGGGCGGCGCAGTGCTGTGGATGAGGAATACAATGTAGGGCAGTGCTGTGTATGAAAGATACAATGTAGGGCGGCGCTGGAGATGATGGATACAATGTAGGGAGTTGCTGTGGATGAGGGATGCAATGTAGGGCAGCGCAGTGCTGTGGGTAAGAGATACAATGTAGGGTGGTGCGGTGCTGTGGATGGGAGATACAATGTAAAGTGGTGCTTTGGATGAGAAATACAATGTAGGGCAGCATGGTGCTGTGGATGGGGGATATAAAGTAGGGCAGTGCTGCAGATGAAGTATACAATGTAGGGCGGTGCTGTGGATGAGGGATACAATGTAGGGCAGTGCTGTGGATGAGAGATACAATGTAGGGCAGTGCTGTGGATGAGGGATACAATTTAGGGCTTCGCTGTGGATGAGGGATACAATATGGGGCAGTGCTGTGGATGAGGGATGCAATGTAGGGTGGCGCTGTGGATGAGTGATACAATGTGGGGCAGTGCTGTGGATGAGGGATGCAATGTAGGGGGCGCTATCGATGAAGAATACTATGTAGGGAGGTGCTGTGGATGAGGGATACATTGAAGGGCAGCCGGTAATGTGGATGAGGGATACAATGTGGGCCAGTGCTGTGGATGAGGGATACAATGTAGGGCAGCACTGTGCTGTGGAAGACGGATACAATGTTGGGCAGTGCGGTCCTGTGGATGAAGGATACAATGTAGGGTGGCGCAGTGCTGTGGATGAGGAATACAATGTATGGCAGTGTTGTGGATGAAAGATACAATGTAGGGTGGCGCTGTAGATGATGGAAACAATGTAGGGAGTTGCTGAGGATGAGAGATACAATATAGGGCAGCACAGTGCTGTGGGTAAGAGATACAATGTAGGGTGGCGCGGTGCTGTGGATGAGAGATACAATATAAAGCGGTGCTGTGGATGAGGGGTACAATGTAGGGCAGTGCTGTGGATGAGTGATACAATGAAGGGCAGCAGGTACTGTGGATGAGGGATACAATGTAGGGTGGCGCAGTGCTGTGGTCGAGGAATACAATGTAAGGCACTGCTGTGGATGAAAGATACAATGTAGGGCGGCGCTGTAGATGATGGATACAATGTAGGGAGTTGATGTGGATGAGGGATACAATGTAGGGCAGCACAGTGCTGTGGGTGAGAGATACAATGTAGGGCAGCGCGGTGCTGTGGATGAAGGATACAATGTAGGGTGGTGCAGTTCTGTGGATGAGGGATACAATGTAGGGCAGTGCTGTTGATGAAAGATACAATGTAGGGCGGCGCTGTAGATGATGGATACAATGCAGGGAGTTGCTATGGATGAGAGATACAATATAGGGCAGCGCAGTGCTTTGGGTAAGAGATACAATGTAGGGCGGCGCGATGCTGTGGATGAGAGATACAATGTAAAGCGGTGCTGTGGATGAGGGATACAGTGTAGGGAGGTGCTGTGGATGAGGGATACAATGTAGGGAGGTGCTGTGGATGAGGGATACAATGAAGGGCAGCAGGTACTGTGGATGAGGGATACAATGTAGGGCAGCGCGGTGCTGTGGATGAAGGATACAATGTAGGGTGGCGCAGTGCTGTGGATGAGGAATACAATGTAGGGCAGTGCTGTGGATGAAAGCTACAATGCAGGGCGGCGCTGTAGAGAATAGATACAATGTAGGGAGTTGCTGTGGATGAGGGATACAATGTAGGTCAGCGCAGTGCTGTGGGTAAGAGATACAATGTAGGGCGGCGCGGTGCTGTGGGTAAGAGATACAATGTAAAGTGGTGCTGTGGATGAGGGATACAATGTAGGGCGCCGTGGTGCTGTGGATGAGGGATACAATGTAGGGTGGTGCTGTGCATGAGGGATACAATGTAGGGCAGCGCGGTGCTGTGAATGAGGGATACAATTTAAAACGGTGCTGTGGATGGGGGATACAACGTAGGCTAGTGTGATGCTGTGGATGAGGGATAAAATGTAGAGCAGCGCGGTACTATGGATGAGGGATACAATGTAGGGCAGTGTTGTGAAAAAGGGATATAATGTAGGGCAGTGCTGTGAAAAAGGGATATAATGTAGGGCAGTGCTGCGGATGAGAGATACAATGTGGGGCAGCGCGCTACTGTGGATGAGGGATACAATGTAAAGCGGTGCTGTGGATGAGGGATACAATGTAGGGAGGTGCTGTGGATGAGGGATACAATGTAGGGAGGTGCTGTGGATGAGGGATACAATGTAGGGCAGCGCAGTGCTGTGAGTAAGAGATATAATGTAGGGCGGCGCGGTGTTGTGGATGAGAGATACAACGTAAAGCGGTGCTGTGGATGAGGGATACAATGTAGAGCGGCGTGGTGCTGTGGATGGGGGATACAATGTAGGGCAGTGCTGCGGATGAAGTATACATTGTAGGGTGGTGCTGTGGATGAGGGATACAATGTAGGGCAGTGCTGTGGATGAGGGATACAATGTAGGGTATTGCAGTGCTGTGGGTAAGAGATACAATGTAAAGTGGTGCTGTGGATGAGGGATACAATGTAGGGCGCCGTGGTGCTGTGGATGAGGGATACAATGTAGGGTGGTGCTGTGCATCAGGGATACAATGTAGCGCGGTGCTGTGAATGAGGGATACAATTTAAAACGGTGCTGTGGATCGGGGATACAACGTAGGCTGGTGTGATGCTGTGGATGAAGGATAAAATGTAGAGCGGCGCGGTACTATGGATGAGGGATACAATGTAGGGCAGTGTTGTGAAAAAGGGATATAATGTAGGGCAGTGCTGTGAAAAAGGGATATAATGTAGGGCAGTGCTGTGGATGAGAGATACAATGTAGGCCGTTGCTGTGGATGAGGGATACAATGTGGGGCAGCGCGCTACTGTGGATGAGGGATACAATGTTGGGCGGCGCTGTGCTGTGGATTAGGGTTACAATGTACAGCAGCGGGGTTTTGTGGATGAGGGATATAATGTAGGGCAGTGCTGTGGTGAAGTATACAATGTAGGGCGGTGCTGTGGATGAGGGATACAATGTAGAGCGTTGCTGTGGATGAAAGATACAATGTAGAGCAACGAGGTGCTGTGGTTGAGAGATACAATGTAGGGCGGCGCGGTGCTGTGGATGAGGGATACAATGTAGGGCAGTGTTGTGGAAAAGGGATATAATGTAGGGCAGTGCGGTAAATAAGGGATACAATGTGGGGCGTTGCTGTGGATAGCGATACAATGTTCGTTGGTGCTGTGGTATGGGTGAGGGATACAATGTACGGCAGCACGGGGTTGTGGATAAATGATACAATGTAGTGCAGCGTGGTGCTGTGGATGAGAGATACAATGTAAAGCGGTGCTGTGAATGAGAGATACAATGTAGGGTGTCACAGTGATGTGGATGAGGGATACAAAGTAGTGCAGTGCGGTGCTTTGGACGAGGAACGCAATGTAGGGCAGCACGGTGCTGTGGATGAAGGATACAATGTAGGGCAGCGTGGTGCTGTGGATGAGGGATACAATATAGCGAAGAGTAGTGCTGTGGGTGAGAGATACAATGTAGGGTGTCACAGTGATGTGGATGAGGGATACAAAGTAGTGCAGTGCGGTGCTGTGGACGAGGAACGCAATGTAGGGCAGCACGGTGCTGTGGATGAAGGATACAATGTAGGGCAGCGTGGTGCTGTGGATGAGGGATACAATATAGCGAAGAGTAGTGCTGTGGGTGAGAGATACAATGTAGGGCGGCCCAATGCTGTAGATGAGGAATATAATGTAGTGTGATACTGTGCTGTGGATGAGGGATACAATGTAGGGCGGTGTGGTGCTGTGGATTAGGGATACAATGTAGGGCAGTGCTGTGGATGAGGGATAGAATATAGGGCGGTGCTGGTGATGAGGGATACATTGTAGGGCAGCACGGTGCTCTGGATGAGGGATACAATGTAGGGTTGCGTGGTGCTGTGGATGAGAGATACAATGTAAAGCGGTGCTGTGGATGAGAGATTCAATGTAGGGTGTCACAGTGATGTGGATGAGGGATACAAAGTAGGGCAGTACGGTGCTGTGGATAAGGGATACAATGTAGGGTGGCGCGGTGCTATGGATGAAGGATAAAATGTAGGGCGGCGCGGTGCTGTGGATGAGGGATACAATTTAGGGAGTTGATGTGGATGAGGGATACAATGTAGGGCAGCACAGTGCTGTGGGTGAGAGATACAATGTAGGGCAGCGCGGTGCTGTGGATGAAGGATACAATGTAGGGTGGTGCAGTTCTGTGGATGAGGGATACAATGTAGGGCAGTGCTGTGGATGAAAGATACAATGTAGGGCGGCGCTGTAGATGATGGATACAATGCAGGGAGTTGCTATGGATGAGAGATACAATATAGGGCAGCGCAGTGCTTTGGGTAAGAGATACAATGTAGGGCGGCGCGATGCTGTGGATAAGGGATACAATGTAGGGAGGTGCTGTGGATGAGGGATACAATGTAGGGAGGTGCTGTGGATGAGGGATACAATGAAGGGCAGCAGGTACTGTGGATGAGGGATACAATGTAGGGCAGCGCGGTGCTGTGGATGAAGGATACAATGTAGGGTGGCGCAGTGCTGTGGATGAGGAATACAATGTAGGGCAGTGCTGTGGATGAAAGATACAATGCAGGGCGGCGCTGTAGATGATAGATACAATGTAGGGAGTTGCTGTGGATGAGGGATACAATGTAGGTCAGCGCAGTGCTGTGGGTAAGAGATACAATGTAGGGCGGCGCGGTGCTGTGGGTAAGAGATACAATGTAAAGTGGTGCTGTGGATGAGGGATACAATGTAGGGCGCCGTGGTGCTGTGGATGAGGGATACAATGTAGGGTGGTGCTGTGCATGAGGGATACAATGTAGGGCAGCGCGGTGCTGTGAATGAGGGATACAATTTAAAACGGTGCTGTGGATGGGGGATACAACGTAGGCTAGTGTGATGCTGTGGATGAGGGATAAAATGTAGAGCAGCGCGGTACTATGGATGAGGGATACAATGTAGGGCAGTGTTTTGAAAAAGGGATATAATGTAGGGCAGTGCTGTGAAAAAGGGATATAATGTAGGGCAGTGCTGCGGATGAGAGATACAATGTGGGGCAGCGCGCTACTGTGGATGAGGGATACAATGTAAAGCGGTGCTGTGGATGAGGGATACAATGTAGGGAGGTGCTGTGGATGAGGGATACAATGTAGGGAGGTGCTGTGGATGAGGGATACAATGTAGGGCAGCGCAGTGCTGTGAGTAAGAGATATAATGTAGGGCGGCGCGGTGTTGTGGATGAGAGATACAACGTAAAGCGGTGCTGTGGATAAGGGATACAATGTAGAGCGGCGTGGTGCTGTGGATGGGGGATACAATGTAGGGCAGTGCTGCGGATGAAGTATACATTGTAGGGTGGTGCTGTGGATGAGGGATACAATGTAGGGCAGTGCTGTGGATGAGGGATACAATGCAGGGTATTGCAGTGCTGTGGGTAAGAGATACAATGTAAAGTGGTGCTGTGGATGAGGGATACAATGTAGGGCGCCATGGTGCTGTGGATGAGGGATACAATGTAGGGTGGTGCTGTGCATCAGGGATACAATGTAGCGCGGTGCTGTGAATGAGGGATACAATTTAAAACGGTGCTGTGGATCGGGGATACAACGTAGGCTGGTGTGATGCTGTGGATGAAGGATAAAATGTAGAGCGGCGCGGTACTATGGATGAGGGATACAATGTTGGGCAGTGTTGTGAAAAAGGGATATAATGTAGGGCAGTGCTGTGAAAAAGGGATATAATGTAGGGCAGTGCTGCGGATGAGAGATACAATGTAGGCCGTTGCTGTGGATGAGGGATACAATGTGGGGCAGCGCGCTACTGTGGATGAGGGATACAATGTTGGGCGGTGCTGTGCTGTGGATTAGGGTTACAATGTACAGCAGCGGGGTTTTGTGGATGAGGGATATAATGTAGGGCAGTGCTGTGGTGAAGTATACAATGTAGGGCGGTGCTGTGGATGAGGGAAACAATGTAGAGCGTTGCTGTGGATGAAAGATACAATGTAGAGCAACGAGGTGCTGTGGTTGAGAGATACAATGTAGGGCGGCGCGGTGCTGTGGATGAGGGATACAATGTAGGGCAGAGTTGTGGAAAAGGGATATAATGTAGGGCAGTGCGGTAAATAAGGGATACAATGTGGGGCGTTGCTGTGGATAGCGATACAATGTTCGTTGGTGCTGTGGTGTGGGTGAGGGATACAATGTACGGCAGCACGGGGTTGTGGATAAATGATACAATGTAGTGCAGCGTGGTGCTGTGGATGAGAGATACAATGTAAAGCGGTGCTGTGAATGAGAGATACAATGTAGGGTGTCACAGTGATGTGGATGAGGGATACAAAGTAGTGCAGTGCGGTGCTGTGGACGAGGAACGCAATGTAGGGCAGCACGGTGCTGTGGATGAAGGATACAATGTAGGGCAGCGTGGTGCTGTGGATGAGGGATACAATATAGCGAAGAGTAGTGCTGTGGGTGAGAGATACAATGTAGGGCGGCCTAATGCTGTAGATGAGGAATATAATGTAGTGTGATACTGTGCTGTGGATGAGGGATACAATGTAGGGCGGTGTGGTGCTGTGGATTAGGGATACAATGTAGGGCAGTGCTGTGGATGAGGGATAGAATATAGGGCGGTGCTGTGGATGAGGGATACATTGTAGGGCAGCACGGTGCTCTGGATGAGGGATACAATGTAGGGTTGCGTGGTGCTGTGGATGAGAGATACAATGTAAAGCGGTGCTGTGGATGAGAGATTCAATGTAGGGTGTCACAGTGATGTGGATGAGGGATACAAAGTAGGGCAGTACGGTGCTGTGGATAAGGGATACAATGTAGGGTGGCGCGGTGCTATGGATGAAGGATAAAATGTAGGGCGGCGCGGTGCTGTGGATGAGGGATACAATGTAGGGCAGTGTTGTGAAAAAGGGATATAATGTAGGGCAGTGCTGTGGATGAGGGATACAATGTAGGGCAGTGCTGTGGATGAGGGATACAATGTAGGGCATTGCTGTGGATGAGGAATACAATGTAGGGCAGTGCGGTGCTGTGGAAGAGGGATATAATGTAGGGCAGTGCGGTGCTGTGGAAGAGGGATATAATGTAGGGCAGTGCGGTGCTAAGGAAGAGGAATACAATGTAGGACGGCGCGGTGCTGTAGAAGAAAGATAAAATGTAGGGCAGTGTTGTGGATGAGGGATACAATGTAGGGCGGTGCTGTGGATGAGGGATACAATGTAGGGTGGCGCTGTGGATGGGGGATACAATGTTGGGCGGTGTTGTGGATGTTGGATAGAATGTAGGGCAGCGCGGTGGTGTGGATGAGGGATACATTGTAAAGCAGTGCTGTGGATGAGGGATTCAATGTAGGGTGGCGCAGTGCTGTGGATGAGGGATACAATGTAGGATGGTTCTGTGGATAAGGGTTACAATATAGGGCAGCGCGATGCTGTTGATGAGGGACACAATATAAGGCGGTACTGTGCTGTGGAAGAAGGATACAATGTAGGGCTGCACGGTGCTGTGGATGAAGGAAACAATGTGGGGCGACGTGGTGCTGTGGATCAGGGATACAATGAAGCGAAGAGTAGTGCTGTGGATGAGGGATACAATGTAGAGCGGCGTGATGCTGTGGGTGAGAGATACAATGTAGGGCAGCCCAATGCTTTGGATGAGGGATACAATTTAGTGTGACAACGTGCTGTGGATGAGGGATACAACGTAGGGCAGCGCGATGCTGTGGATGACGGATACAATGTAGGGCAGTGCTGTGGATGAAGGATAGAATGTAGGGCGCTGCTGTGGATGAGGGATACACTGTAGGGCAGCGCAGTGCTGTGGATGAGGTATACAATGTAGGGCGGCGTGGTGCTGTTGATGAAGGATATAATGTAGGGCGGTGCTGTGGATTAGGGATACAATGTAGGGCAGTGCAGTGCTGTGGATGAGGGATACAATGTAGGGCGGCGCGGTGCTGTGGATTAGGAATACAACGTAGGGCGGCGCAGTGCCGTGGATGAGGGATACAATTAAGGGCGGTGCTGTGGATGAGGGATACAATGTAGGGCGGTTCTGTGAATGAAAGGTACATTGTAGGGCAGTGCGGTGCTGTGGATGAGGGATACAATGTAGGGCAGCACGGGGATGTGGATGAAGGATACAATGTGGGGTGGGGTGGTGCTGTAGATGAAGGAAACAATGTAAAGTGGTGCTGTGGATGAAGGATACAAAGCAAAGTGGTCCTGTGAATGAGGGATATAATGTAGAGTGGCGCGATGCTGTGGATGAGGCATATAATGTAGGGCAGTGCGGTTTTATGGATGAGGGATACAATGTAGGGCGGTGCTGTGGATGAGGGATACAATGTAGAGCATTGCTTTGGATGAGGCATACAATGTAGGGCGCCGTGGTGCTGTGGATGAGGGATACAATGTAGGGTGGTGCTGTGCATGAGGGATACAATGTAGGGCAGCGCGGTGCTGTGAATGAGGGATACAATTTAAAACGGTGCTGTGGATGGAGGATACAACGTAGGCTGGTGTGATGCTGTGGATGAGGGATAAAATGTAGAGCGGCCTGGTACTATGGATGAGGGATACAATGTAGGGCAGTGTTGTGAAAAAGGGATATAATGTAGGGCAGTGCTGTGAAAAAGGGATATAATGTAGGGCAGTGCTGTGAAAAAGGGATATAATGTAGGGCAGTGCTGCGGATGAGAGATACAATGTAGGCCGTTGCTGTGGATGAGGGATACAATGTGGGGCAGCGCGCTACTGTGGATGAGGGATACAATGTTGGGCGGCGCTGTGCTGTGGATTAGGGATACAATGTACAGCAGCGGGGTTTTGTGGATGAGGGATATAATGTAGGGCAGTGCTATGGTGAAGTATACAATGTAGGGCGGTGCTGTGGATGAAAGATACAATGTAGAGCAACGGGGTGCTGTGGTTAAGAGATACAATGTAGGGCGGTGCGGTGCTGTGGATGAGGGATACAATGTAGGGCAGTGTGGTGTTGTGGATTAGGGATACAATGTAGGGCAGAGCTGTGGATGAGGGATAGAATATAGGGCGGTGCTGTGGATGAGGGATACATTGTAGGGCAGCACGGTGCTGTGGATGAGCGATACAATGTAAAGCGGTGCTGTGGATGAAAGATACAATGTAGAGCAACAAGGTGCTGTGGTTGAGAGATACAATGTAGGGCGGCGCGGTGCTGTGGATGAGGGATAGAATGTAGGGCGGTGTTGTGGAAAAGGGATATAATGTAGGGCAGTGCGGTAAATAAGGGATACAATGTGGGGCGTTGCTGTGGATAGCGATACAATGTTCGTTGGTGCTGTGGTGTGGGTGAGGGATACAATGTACGGCAGCGCGGGGTTGTGGATAAAGGATACAATGTAGTACAGCGTGGTGCTGTGGATGAGAGATACAATGTAAAGCGGTGCTGTGAATGAGAGATACAATGTAGGGTGTCACGGTGATGTGGATGAGGGATACAAAGTAGTGCAGTGCGGTACTGTGGACGAGGAACGCAATGTAGGGCAGCACGGTGCTGTGGATGAAGGATACAATGTAGGGCAGCGTGGTGCTGTGGATGAGGGATACAATATAGCGAAGAGTAGTGCTGTGGATGAGGGATACAATGTAGAGCGGCGAGATGCTGTGGGTGAGAGATACAATGTAGGGCGGCCCAATGCTGTAGATGAGGAATATAATGTAGTGTGACACTGTGCTGTGGATGAGGGATATCATGTAGGGCGGTGTGGTGCTGTGGATGAGGGATACAATGTAGGGCAGTGCTGTGGATGAGGGATAGAATATAGGGCGGTGCTGTGGATGAGGGATACATTGTAGGGCAGCACGGTGCTCTGGATGAGGGATACAATGTAGGGTTGCGTGGTGCTGTAGATGAGAGATACAATGTAAAGCGGTGCTGTGGATGAAAGATACAATGTAGGGTGTCACGATGATGTGGATGAGGGATACAAAATAGGGCAGTGCGGTGCTGTGGATAAGGGATACAATGTAGGGTGGCGCGGTGCTATGGATGAAGGATAAAATGTACGGCTGCGTGGTGCTGTGGATCAGGGATACATTGTAGGGCAGTGTTGTGGAAAAGGGATATAATGTAGGGCAGTGCTGTGGATGAGGGATACAATGTAGGGCATTGCTGTGGATGAGGGATACAATGTAGGGCAGTGCGGTGCTGTGGAAGAGGGATATAATGTAGGGCAGTGCGGTGCTAAGGACGAGGAATGCAATGTACGGCGGCGCCGTGTTGTGGATGAGGAATACAATGTTGGACGGCGCGGTGCTGTAGATGAAAGATAAAATGTAGGGCAGTGTTGTGGATGAGGGATACAATGTAGGGTGGTGCTGTGGATGAGGGATACAATGTTGGGCAGTGTTGTGGATGTTGGATACAATGTAGGGCAGCGCTGTGGTGTGGATGAGGGATACATTGTAAAGCAGTGCTGTGGATGAGGGATTCAATGTAGGGTGGCACAGTGCTGTGGATGAGGGATACAATGTAGGATGGTTCTGTGGATAAGGGTTACAATATAGGGCAGCGCGATGCTGTTGATGAGGGACACAATATAGGGCGGTACTGTGCTGTGGAAGAAGGATACAATGTAGGGCTGCGCGGTGGTGTGGATGAAGGAAACAATGTGGGGCGACGTGGTGCTGTGGATCAGGGATACAATGAAGTGAAGAGTAGTGCTGTGGATGAGGGATACAATGTAGAGCGGTGTGATGCTGTGGGTGAGAGATACAATGTAGGGCAGCCCAATGCTTTGGGTGAGGGATACAATTTAGTGTGACAACGTGCTGTGGATGAGGGATACAACGTAGGGCAGCGCGATGCTGTGGATGAAGGATACAATGTAGGGCAGTGCTGTGGATGAAGGATAGAATGTACGGCGGTGCTGTGCATGAGGGATACATTGTAGGGCAGCGCAGTGCTGTGGATGAGGGATACCATGTAGGGCGGCGTGGTGCTGTGGATGAAGGATACAATGTAGGGCGGTGCTGTGGATTAGGGATACAATGTAGGGCAGTGCAGTGCTGTGGATGAGGGATACAATGTAGGGCGGCGCGGTGTTGTGGATTAGGAATACAACGTAGGGCGGCGCAGTGCCGTGGATGAGGGATACAATGTAGGGCGGTGCTGTGGATGAGGGATACAATGTAGGGCGGTTCTGTGGATGAAAGGTACATTGTAGGGCAATGCGGTGCTGTGGATGAGGGATACAATGTGGGGTGGGGTGGTGCTGTAGATGAAGGAAACAATGTAAAGTGGTGCTGTGGATGAAGGATACAAAGCAAAGTGGTCCTGTGAATGAGGGATATAATGTAGAATGGCGCGATGCTGTGGATGAGGGATACAATGTAGGGCAGCGCGGTGTTATGGATAAAGGATACAATGTAGGGCGCCGTGGTGCTGTTGATGATGGATACAATGCAGAGCGGCGTGGTACTGTGGATAAGGGATACAATGTAATGTAGTGCTGTGGATGAGGGATACAATGTACAGCAGCGCGGTGTTATGGATAAAGGATACAATGTAGGGCGCCGTGGTGCTGTTGATGATGGATACAATGCAGAGCGGCGTGGTACTGTGGATAAGGGATACAATGTAATGCAGTGCTGTGGATGAGGGATACAATGTAGGGTGGCGCAGTGCTGTGGATGTGGGATACAATGTAGGGCAGTGCTGTGGATGAGGGATACAATGTAGGGCGGTGCTGTGGATGAGGGATTCAATGTAGGGCAGCAGGATCTTGTTGATGAGGGATACCATGTAGGGCGGCGCTGTGCTGTGGATGAGGGATACAATATAGGGCAGTGCTGTTGATGAGGGATACAATGTAGGGCGGTGCCATGGATGAAGAATACAATGTAGGGCGGTGCTGTGGATGAGGTATACAATGTAGGGCGGTGCTGTGGATGAGGGATACAATGTAGGGCGGTGCTATGGATGAGGGATACAATGTAGGGCAGCGCGGTGCTGTGGATGAGGGATACAATGCAGGGAAGCATGATGCTGTGGATGCAGGATACAATGAAGGGCAGCTTGGTGCTGTGGATAAGGGATTCAATGTAAAGCGGTGCTGTGGATGAGGGATATATTGTAGGGTGGCGCGATGTAGGGGATGAGGGACACAATGTAGGGCGGCGCAGTACTGTGGATGAGGAGTACAATTTAGGGCAGCATGGTTCTGGGGATGAAGAATACAATGTAGGGTGGCGCAATGCTGTGGGTGAAGGATACAATGTAGAGCAGTGCTGTGGATGAGGATACAATGTAGGGCGGTGCTGTGGATTAGGGATACAATGTAGGGCGGTGCTGTGGATGAGGTATACAATGTAGGGCGGTGCTCTGGATGAGGGATACAATGTAGGGCAGCGCGGTGCTGTGGATGAGGGATACAATGCAGGGAAGCAGGATGCTGTGGAAGAGGTATACAATGTAGGGCAGTGTGGTGCTGTGGATGAGGGATTCAATGTAAAGCGGTGCTGTGGATGAAGGATATATTGTAGGGTGGTGCGATGTAGTGGATGAGGGATACAATGCAGGGCGGCGCTGTGCTGTGGATGAGGAGTAAAATTTAGGGCAGCATGGTTCTGGGGATGAAGAATACAATGTAGGGTGGCGCAATGCTGTGGATAAAGGATACAATGTAGGTCAGTGCTGTGGATGAGGGATACAATGTAGAGCGACGCGGTACTGTGGATGAGGGATACAATGTAGGGCCGCGTGGTGCTGTGAATGAGGGATGCAATGTAGGGCAGTGCTGTGGATGAAGTATACAATGTAGGGCAGCGCTGTGGATGAAGTATACAATGTAGGGCAGCGCTGTGGATGAGGGATACAATTTTGAGCGGTGCTCTGGGTGAGGGATACAATGTAGGGCAGCGTGGTGCTGTGGATGAAGGATACCATGCAGGGTGGCGTGGTGCTGTGGATGAGGGATATAATGTAGAGTGGCGCAATGCTGTGAATGAGGGATACAATGTAGGGCGGCGCGGTGGTATAGATGAGGGATACAATGTAGGGCAGTGCTGTGGATGAGGGATACAATGTAGAGCGTTGCTGTGGATAAGGGATACAATGTAGAGCGTTGCTGTGGATAAGGGATACAATGTAGAGCGTTGCTGTGGATAAAGGATACAGTGTACAGCATTGCTGTGGATGAGGGATACAATGCAGGGCAGCGTGGTTTTATGGATAAAGGATACAATGTAGGGCAGCGCAGTGCTGTGGATATGGGATACAATGTAAAGCGGTGCTGTGGATGAGGGATACAATGTAGGGTGGCGCAGTGCTGTGGATGAGGAATACAATGTAGGGCAGTGCTGTGGATGAAAGATACAATGTAGGGCGGTGCTGTAGATGATGGATACAATGTAGGGAGTTGCTGTGGATAAGTGATACAGTGTAGGGCGGTGCTGTGGATGAGGGATACAATGTAGGGCAGCACGATGTTGTTGATGAGGGACACCATGTAGGGCGGCGCTGTGCTGTGGATGGAGGATACAATGTAGGGCAGTGCTGTGGATGAGGGATACAATGTAGGGTGGTGCCATGCATGAGGGATACAATGTAGGGCAGCGCTGTGGATGAGGGATACAATTTTGGGCGGTGCTGTGGATGAGGGATAGAATATAGGGCGGTGCTGTGGATGAGGGATACATTGTAGGGCAGCACGGTGCTGTGGATGAGCGATACAATGTAAAGCGGTGCTGTGGATGAAAGATACAATGTAGAGCAACAAGGTGCTGTGGTTGAGAGATACAATGTAGGGCGGCGCGGTGCTGTGGATGAGGGATAGAATGTAGGGCGGTGTTGTGGAAAAGGGATATAATGTAGGGCAGTGCGGTAAATAAGGGATACAATGTAGGGCGGTGCGGTGCTGTGGATGAGGGATACAATGTAGGGCAGTGTGGTGTTGTGGATTAGGGATACAATGTAGGGCAGAGCTGTGGATGAGGGATAGAATATAGGGCGGTGCTGTGGATGAGGGATACATTGTAGGGCAGCACGGTGCTGTGGATGAGCGATACAATGTAAAGCGGTGCTGTGGATGAAAGATACAATGTAGAGCAACAAGGTGCTGTGGTTGAGAGATACAATGTAGGGCGGCGCGGTGCTGTGGATGAGGGATAGAATGTAGGGCGGTGTTGTGGAAAAGGGATATAATGTAGGGCAGTGCGGTAAATAAGGGATACAATGTGGGGCGTTGCTGTGGATAGCGATACAATGTTCGTTGGTGCTGTGGTGTGGGTGAGGGATACAATGTACGGCAGCGCGGGGTTGTGGATAAAAGATACAATGTAGTACAGCGTGGTGCTGTGGATGAGAGATACAATGTAAAGCGGTGCTGTGAATGAGAGATACAATGTAGGGTGTCACGGTGATGTGGATGAGGGATACAAAGTAGTGCAGTGCGGTACTGTGGACGAGGAACGCAATGTAGGGCAGCACGGTGCTGTGGATGAAGGATACAATGTAGGGCAGCGTGGTGCTGTGGATGAGGGATACAATATAGCGAAGAGTAGTGCTGTGGATGAGGGATACAATGTAGAGCGGCGAGATGCTGTTGGTGAGAGATACAATGTAGGGCGGCCCAATGCTGTAGATGAGGAATATAATGTAGTGTGACACTGTGCTGTGGATGAGGGATATCATGTAGGGCGGTGTGGTGCTGTGGATGAGGGATACAATGTAGGGCAGTGCTGTGGATGAGGGATAGAATATAGGGCGGTGCTGTGGATGAGGGATACATTGTAGGGCAGCACGGTGCTCTGGATGAGGGATACAATGTAGGGTTGCGTGGTGCTGTAGATGAGAGATACAATGTAAAGCGGTGCTGTGGATGAAAGATACAATGTAGGGTGTCACGATGATGTGGATGAGGGATACAAAATAGGGCAGTGCGGTGCTGTGGATAAGGGATACAATGTAGGGTGGCGCGGTGCTATGGATGAAGGATAAAATGTACGGCTGCGTGGTGCTGTGGATCAGGGATACATTGTAGGGCAGTGTTGTGGAAAAGGGATATAATGTAGGGCAGTGCTGTGGATGAGGGATACAATGTAGGGCATTGCTGTGGATGAGGGATACAATGTAGGGCAGTGCGGTGCTGTGGAAGAGGGATATAATGTAGGGCAGTTCTGTGGATGAAAGGTACATTGTAGGGCAATGCGGTGCTGTGGATGAGGGATACAATGTGGGGTGGGGTGGTGCTGTAGATGAAGGAAACAATGTAAAGTGGTGCTGTGGATGAAGGATACAAAGCAAAGTGGTCCTGTGAATGAGGGATATAATGTAGAATGGCGCGATGCTGTGGATGAGGGATACAATGTAGGGCAGCGCGGTGTTATGGATAAAGGATACAATGTAGGGCGCCGTGGTGCTGTTGATGATGGATACAATGCAGAGCGGCGTGGTACTGTGGATAAGGGATACAATGTAATGCAGTGCTGTGGATGAGGGATACAATGTACAGCAGCGCGGTGTTATGGATAAAGGATACAATGTAGGGCGCCGTGGTGCTGTTGATGATGGATACAATGCAGAGCGGCGTGGTACTGTGGATAAGGGATACAATGTAATGCAGTGCTGTGGATGAGGGATACAATGTAGGGTGGCGCAGTGCTGTGGATGTGGGATACAATGTAGGGCAGTGCTGTGGATGAGGGATACAATGTAGGGCGGTGCTGTGGATGAGGGATTCAATGTAGGGCAGCAGGATCTTGTTGATGAGGGATACCATGTAGGGCGGCGCTGTGCTGTGGATGAGGGATACAATATAGGGCAGTGCTGTTGATGAGGGATACAATGTAGGGCGGTGCCATGGATGAAGAATACAATGTAGGGCGGTGCTGTGGATGAGGTATACAATGTAGGGCGGTGCTATGGATGAGGGATACAATGTAGGGCAGCGCGGTGCTGTGGATGAGGGATACAATGCAGGGAAGCATGATGCTGTGGATGCAGGATACAATGAAGGGCAGCTTGGTGCTGTGGATAAGGGATTCAATGTAAAGCGGTGCTGTGGATGAGGGATATATTGTAGGGTGGCGCGATGTAGGGGATGAGGGACACAATGTAGGGCGGCGCAGTACTGTGGATGAGGAGTACAATTTAGGGCAGCATGGTTCTGGGGATGAAGAATACAATGTAGGGTGGCGCAATGCTGTGGGTGAAGGATACAATGTAGAGCAGTGCTGTGGATGAGGATACAATGTAGGGCGGTGCTGTGGATTAGGGATACAATGTAGGGCGGTGCTGTGGATGAGGTATACAATGTAGGGCGGTGCTCTGGATGAGGGATACAATGTAGGGCAGCACGGTGCTGTGGATGAGGGATACAATGCAGGGAAGCAGGATGCTGTGGAAGAGGTATACAATGTAGGGCAGTGTGGTGCTGTGGATGAGGGATTCAATGTAAAGCGGTGCTGTGGATGAAGGATATGTTGTAGGGTGGTGCGATGTAGTGGATGAGGGATACAATGCAGGGCGGCGCTGTGCTGTGGATGAGGAGTAAAATTTAGGGCAGCATGGTTCTGGGGATGAAGAATACAATGTAGGGTGGCGCAATGCTGTGGATAAAGGATACAATGTAGGTCAGTGCTGTGGATGAGGGATACAATGTAGAGCGACGCGGTACTGTGGATGAGGGATACAATGTAGGGCCGCGTGGTGCTGTGAATGAGGGATGCAATGTAGGGCAGTGCTGTGGATGAAGTATACAATGTAGGGCAGCGCTGTGGATGAAGTATACAATGTAGGGCAGCGCTGTGGATGAGGGATACAATTTTGAGCGGTGCTCTGGGTGAGGGATACAATGTAGGGCAGCGTGGTGCTGTGGATGAAGGATACCATGCAGGGTGGCGTGGTGCTGTGGATGAGGGATATGATGTAGAGTGGCGCAATGCTGTGAATGAGGGATACAATGTAGGGCGGCGCGGTGGTATAGATGAGGGATACAATGTAGGGCAGTGCTGTGGATGAGGGATACAATGTAGAGCGTTGCTGTGGATAAGGGATACAATGTAGAGCGTTGCTGTGGATAAGGGATACAATGTAGAGCGTTGCTGTGGATAAGGGATACAGTGTACAGCATTGCTGTGGATGAGGGATACAATGCAGGGCAGCGTGGTTTTATGGATAAAGGATACAATGTAGGGCAGCGCAGTGCTGTGGATATGGGATACAATGTAAAGCGGTGCTGTGGATGAGGGATACAATGTAGGGTGGCGCAGTGCTGTGGATGAGGAATACAATGTAGGGCAGTGCTGTGGATGAAAGATACAATGTAGGGCGGTGCTGTAGATGATGGATACAATGTAGGGAGTTGCTGTGGATAAGTGATACAGTGTAGGGCGGTGCTGTGGATGAGGGATACAATGTAGGGCAGCACGATGTTGTTGATGAGGGACACCATGTAGGGCGGCGCTGTGCTGTGGATGGAGGATACAATGTAGGGCAGTGCTGTGGATGAGGGATACAATGTAGGGTGGTGCCATGCATGAGGGATACAATGTAGGGCAGCGCTGTGGATGAGGGATACAATTTTGGGCGGTGCTGTGGATGAGGGATATAATGTTGGGCGGTGCTGTAGATGAGGGAAGGAATGTAGAGCATTGCTGTGGATGAGGGATACAATGTAGAGCGTTGCTGTGGATGAGGGATACAATGTACAGCAGCGCGGTTTTATCCATAAAGGATACAATGCAGGGCAGCGCGGTGCTGTGGATGATGATGGATACAATGAAGAACGGCGTGGTACTGTGGATAAGAGATACAATGTAAAGCGGTGCTGTGGATGAGGGATACAATGTAGGGCGGTGCTGTGGTTGAGGGATACAATGTACAGCAGCGCGGTTTTATCCATAAAGGATACAATGCAGGGCAGCGCGGTGCTGTGGATGATGATGGATACAATGAAGAACGGCGTGGTACTGTGGATAAGAGATACAATGTAAAGCGGTGCTGTGGATGAGGGATACAATGTAGGGTGGTGCTGTGGATGAGGGATACAATGTAGGGCAGCACAATGTTGTTGATGAGGGATACCATGTAGGGCGGCGCTGTGCTGTGGATGAGGGATACAATGTAGGGCAGTGCTGTGGATTAGGGATACAATGTAGGGTGGTGCTGTGGATGAGGGATACAATGTAGGGTGGTGCTGTGGATGAGGGATACAATGTAGGGTGGTGCTGTGGATGAGGGATATAATGTAGGGCAGCGCGGTGCTGTGGATGAGGGATACAATGTAGGGCAGCACGATGCTGTGGATAAAGGATACAATGTAGGGTGGTGTGGTGCTGTGGGTGAGGGATTTAATGAAAAGTGGTGCTGTGGATGAGGGAAATATTGTAGGGTGGCGCAATGTAGTGGATGAGGGATACAATGTAAGGCGGCGCTGTGCTGAGGATGAAGGATACAATGTAGGTTGGCGCAATGCTGTGGATGAAGGATACAATGTAGGGCAGTGCTGTGGATGGAGGATACAATGTAGGGCGGTGCTGTGGATTAGGGATACAATATGGAGCGGTGCTGTGGATGAGGGATACAATGTAGGGCGGCGCGGTGCTGTGAATGAAGGTTACCATGCAGGGCGGCGTGGTGCTGTGGATAAGGGATACAATGTAGGGCAGTGCTGTGGATGAGGAATAGAATGTAGGGCAGTGCTGTGGATGAGGGATACAATGTAGGGCAGCACGGTGCTGTGGATGAAGGATACAATGTAGGGCGGTGTGGTGCTGTGGATGAGCGATACAATGTAAAGCTGTGCTGTGGATAAGGGATATAATGTAGAGTGGCGCGATGCTGTGGATGAGGAATAGAATGTAGGGCAGTGCTGTGGATGAAAGATACAATGTAGGGCGGTGCCGTTGATGAGGGATACATTGTAGGGCAACATTGTGCTGTGGATGAGGCATACAATGTAGGGCAGCACGGTGCTGTGGATGAGGGATACAATGTAGGGCGGCGCTGTGTGTGGATGAGGCATACAATGTACTGCAACGCAGTGTTATGTATAAAGGATACAATGTAGGGCAGCACGGTGCTGTGCATGAAGGATACAATGTAGGGCGGCACGGTGCTGTGGATGAGGAATACAATGTAGGGCGGTGCGGTGCGGTGGATGAGGGATACAATGTAGGGCGGCACGGTGCTGTGGATAAGAGTAACAATGTAATGTGGTTCTGTAGATGAGGGATACAATGTAGGGTGGTGCGATGCTGTGGATGAGGGATACGATGAAGGGCGGCACCGTGCTGTTGATGAGGGATACAATGTAGTGCAGTGCTGTGGATGAGGGATGCAATTTAGGACGGTGCCATGGATGAGGGATACAATGTAGGGCGGTGCTGTGGATCAGGCATACAATGTAGGGCACCGCAGTGCTGTGGATGAGGGATACAATGTACGGCGGCACTGCGCTCTCAATGAGAGATACAATGTAGGGCAGTGCGGTGCTGTGGATGAGGGATACAATATAGGGCAGCACGATGCTGTGGAAGAAGGATACAATGTAGAGTGGCACGGTGCTGTGGATGGGGGATACAATGTAGGGCGGCACTGTGCTGTGGATAAGAGATACAATGTAAAGTGGTTCTGTAGATGAGGGATACAATGTAGGGTGGTGCGATGGTGTGGATCAGGGATACGATGTAGGGCGGCGGCCTGCTGCGGATGAGGAATACAATGTAGGGCGGTGCTGTGGATAAGGGATACAATGTAGGGCAGCGCGGTGCTGTGGATGAGGAATACAATGTAGAGGGCTGCGGTGCTATGGATGAGGGATGCAATGTGGGGCAGCGCTGTGGATGAGGGATACAATGTAGGGCGGTGCTGTGGATGAGGGATACAATGTTGGGCGGTGCTGTGGGTGAGGGATACAATGTAGGGCAGCGCGGTGCTGTGGATGAAGGATACCATGCTGGGCTGCGTGGTGCTGTGGATGAGGGATTCAATGTAGGGCAGCGCGGTGCTGTGGATGAAGGATACCATGCTGGGCGGCGTGGTGCTGTGGATGAGGGATTCAATGTAGGACAGGGCTGTGGATGAGGGATAAATTGTAGGCCGGTGCTGTGGATGAGAGATGGGGGACCTCAACAGCAAGGGAAGAGGTGGGGAGATAGAGCCAGCAAAGCAGACACTGAAAGAGCGGTCAGATAGGTAGGAGGAGAACCAGGAGATAGTAGTGTCCTTTAGGCCGATGGAGTGAAGCATGCTGAGAAGGAGTTTGTGGCCAACTGTGTTGAATGCTGCGGAGAGGTCGAGGAGGATCAGTAGGGAGTAGTCGCTCCTCGATTTGGCTGTCAGGAGGTCGTTTGACACTTTATTCAGGGCGGTTTCTGTCGAGTGTAGGGGGAGGAAGCTGGACTGTAGAGGGTCAAGAAGAGAGTTTTCTGAGATATAGCTTATAAGGTGGGAGTAAACCAGGCATTCTAGTTGGGAGATGAAGGTGATATTAGAGATGTGTCAGTACTTGGCAGCATCAGTCGAGTCCAGAGTCGGTTTCTTTAGCAGTGGGGATATGATGGAGTGTTTGAATGAGGAGGGAAGATGTCAGAGGTCAGAAAAAGATTCAATATAGTGGCGAGATGGGAGATGACCACCGGGGAGTGGGATCGGAGGAGGTGTGAGGGGAGAGGGTCGCTAGCAAAAGTGGTGGGGCGAGTAGAGGAGAGCAGTCTGGAGATTTCTCTATCGTTGGTCTAAGTACAGACAGTGAGCAGGAGCTAGATGCAGTGCTGACAAGACTAGGGTCAGGGCTAGTCTGGGATTTCCTGCCGGATGTCGTCAACTTTCTTTTTGGAGTGTATATATACATACATACACACACACACACACACACACACCAGGGGAGGGGAGTTATATTATATATACACATACATACATCCTTCTAGGGGGGATGTTACTGAGAATGAGTGTATATATTGATGCATATACCGTATTTCCCACTTTTATTGTAGATTTCAGTTATTCTGCAGTCTTTAGCAGTTGGAAAATGCAGGTTTTGCCTTATCAATGGTCCAGTTGCGGCACAATTCCTTTCTTCTGCTTTACACTGCATCACTTCTCTGTCTGCAGTCTAGAAGTTCAGAAGGAGAGAAATAAACACAAGCAGCAAAATCAGCAGTGAGACAGAGCGGAGGAGAAAGAGCAGCCGGAGCTCAATCTAGCAGAAGGGGCTGTTTTTGCCTTAAAGGGGTTGTCCCGCGGCAGCAAGTGGGGTTATACACTTCTGTATGGCCATATTAATGCACTTTGTAATGTACATCGTGCATTAAATATGAGCCATACAGAAGTTATTCACTTACCTGCTCCGTTGCTAGCGTCCTCGTCTCCATGGTTCCGTCTAAATTCGCCGGCAGCTTGCTTTTTTAGACACGCTTGCGCAGTCCGGTCTTCTCCTTTCAGCACGAGCCGCTTCAGTGTGCTCCCCGCTACAGCTCTTCTGCGCATGCGCAGACGAGCTGTCACTGCTCGGGAGCGCGCTGGAGCGGCCATTCTGTACCATCCTCTGTTAGAGGAAGGTGCAGAGCCGCCCAGCTGTCCCGAGAAGCCGCCCAGCTGTCCTGCCGTCCTATCGCCCAGGTAAGTGATGGGCCGGGGGGGCTGCCGCTGCGCCGGGGGCGGGCTGCCGCTGCGCCGGGGGGGGGCTGTCGCTGCGCCGGGGGGGGGCTGTCGCTGCGATGGGGGGGGGCTGTCGCTGTGATGGGGGGGCTGTCGCTGTGTGTCGGGGGGCTGCCGCTGTGATGGGGGGGGGGGGCTGCGCCGGTTACCTGCTGCCTGGTGGTGGGTGACTGGTCGGCCGCGTTCAATCCCGGGGTCCGGTCGGTGGCTGCGGGGCGTCTGATTGTCAGGGAGACACAGCTGGTAGCGTCTCGGGAGCGCGCACGTCGTGCTACAGCAAGCGATGGGAAAAGAGCCGACGGCCATCTTGGGAAAATGCTTAATAAGGGGGACTGGGCAAAAAAAAAAATTCACTGCTTCCTCGAGACAACCCCTTTAAGGAGACACCTAGAAGGTGTGGGGAGACTTATAAAGCCATCCATGCTCCTCTGGGAAATATGCTAATGGCTAGATAGAGCAATACCTCTTCAGCGCCCGCTCAATGTCACACTTTTTAGACAAGCCGTATAACAATGACTTGGAATATGAGCTAAAGTCCGAGTCTTAAAAGGTCTGACACTGACTTGCACGAATGCTGCTTTCCTTCAGGGGGCGCTGTAGAGGCATTGTTCAATCTTCCCATTTTCAATCCACCAGGAGACACGGCTGCCACTTCCTTTATACGGATTTTGGCGTCCGCACTGGCGCTAGTTCTGTATAACGTCTGTCAGCAGCAGTTTTCGGGGGCAGCACGTAGCCATCCATCAGTCTTGGTGCCCCCGTATACCTGAGGGTCCCACGCTTTGTATATTACCACCACCTGATACGTACCCCCTTATTGGTAAGTCGCCGTAAATAATGGCATCCTGGTAAGCTCCTGCAGGCGGCGCCAGCCATCGAGTACTCTGGGCTCCCGCTGCAGGGGGCCCCATTATCTATGAAGGGACGGATGGCGCCTCCTGTACTTTCTGCTGTCACTCTTGCAGGGCCCTTGTCTGACACGAACAGCTCCTCACTACCGCCAGGAGGGGGCGCCATCTGCCCACGTGTTCGGCCGCAGTGATGGAAGGATTTGCTCAGCGTCCTAATAATAACCTGGCTGAGGCTGGAGGCCCTGACCGCGCCATCCGAGCACAAAGAGAGTATACATAGTGGTCTAAAAATACCACCCCCACCTGGAACCAGCGCCTTAACCCTGTGAGCGCCAGCCGGGAGGGCATAAAACGGAGGAAGAGCTTAGGCCCTGCAATGTGCATAGCCCAGGTAACCCAGCGGGGTCCGCTCTAGAGCCATCGGAGGCGGGGGACCTCCATTAGTAACATTCTTATCCCTGCAGGTTCTTCACCACCTTCTTACAGCAAATTGGTCACAGGCAAACTACTCAGATGGGCAGGGGATGGGTTAAAGGGGGATTCTGGTCATGGAAGGACCCCTTTTTTATAGGACCCCTGTGTGAAAATAATAAACGGAGATATACTTACCCCGCCACGGCCGGCAGGACCCAGCGCTGCAGGCTGTTGCAGTCCTGGTGATTGTTGCGACAGATGAGGTCACAGAAAACCACGAGGCTGCAGCGTCACGTTCTTGAACTCCTGGCATCATCAGAATGTGAGTGCCAATGCCAGGGTGGGCAGTGACGCTGCAGCCTCTCATTGCTCACTGGGACCGCAGCAATCTGCAGCTCTGGATCCTGGCAGCCGCGGAGGGGTAAGTATTTCTCCATTTATTATTTTCACACAAGGGGTCCTATTGAAAATGGGTTGCCCAGTTGTAAACTATTGATGGTCTATCCGAAGAATAAGTCATCAACAGTAAATCAGCAGGAGTCTACTGCCCAGGGACTCCTGCTGATCAACTGTGCACTGGGCCAGTGTGTTCTTGTACTGAGCTGATTTCTGCAGAAAGCAGACAGCTCTGTTCTCACTGTAGTGGCCAGGATTGGTATTACAGACCAAGATCCTATTGAGTTCAATGCCTGCAATACCAAACCTGGCCACTGCAGTAAAAGCTGTCTGCTTCCAGAAAGTTTTGCGCATGAGTGCACTGGCGCAGTGAACAGCTGATTGGATGGGGTCCTGGGGGATGGACACCCGCTCATCTACTATTGATCAGCATGTCTTGAGGATAGGCCATCAATAGGCTTACAACTGGACAACCCCAACAACAAAAATGAGCCATACTCCCTGGACAGATTCTGCTCTAGTCTCAGAAAAAGCTGCTGCAGGCACATGCCATCCACTATGACTGCTCAGCCAATCACTGGCTTCATGGCGGCATCACCACTGACGAGCAGCGGGGACCTCGGACCCACCTCCCCTTCAGTGAAGCCCCTCCATAGGTGGCCATTGCATGCCTCATCACCTGCTGTTTTACCATTGGACCATAGAGGCCACATCACAGCACCGTCCCACCTCCACCCCAGTGTAGCCCCTCCATAGGTGACCATTGCATGCCCCATCACCCGCTGGCTTACCATTGGACCATAGAGGCCAGCTCGCATACCAGCATAGCCCCTCCATAGGTAATACTCTTGCCCTGGGAGAAGAGCCACAATTCCACCTCACAACACCAAAATATCTTAAAAGCACAATTGTTGGAGTAATTACAGTAACAGGTCTGACTAACCCGCCGGTCGTGGATTACTCTTATTATCTTGCCTGAGGAATTCTACCCACTTGTGCACCTTTCCTCCTCTCGGCCCTCTGCTACTCACTCTTGAGGGGCATGTAGGGACAACAAAGGACCTGTTAGTTAAACTCTCCCCAGAGGCTTTTCACCATTGCCATCTTTAATTCCATATCCACAGCTGTAGACCTGCACCAGGTAGACTAACAGCCGGCTCGTCTGCCCCCCCCCCCCCCATCTTTCCCAAAAGGCCCGCAGGGGCTCCTCTTATGGTTCCTCATTCTTAGTGACCATCGTTATCAATCTCTACTAAACAAGACCAAGATGTCAGTGGAGAACAAAGGTCCCCATCAGAACATTCAGAGAAGGTGGGAGTGACAATTCATTGTATCTCTACCCATAGATCACAAGAGTCACATGAGTTCTGGAGCAACGCTGTGAAAAATGGCGGCTTTACCACCCTATTCTTATACACTGCTTCATGACGGTCTCCAACTAATAAGTAGAGAAGCCTGACTCGTGTGTGCCATGTAGTGCCACAAATATCCCGCTACAGTCAGTCTCCACATTACTGCACTGAAGGCCTCACAGAAGTCTCTAGACTCATGCTACCCCGGGATGGGCAGCTATCTCCATGCAGCAGTCAGTGCAATGAAGCTCAACAGGTGTTTCCAGTCAGCACCTCCACCCAAAGAAACAGTGTCCACAACATGGCACCCCTGGCAATCACATGCCAATTCTGATTTCAGTGGGGGGAAAAGGAAGAGATGTGAAAACCACAACGGCAATTTCCCACAGAAGCCAATCTTGGAGCGCGCACAAGCATTGATGTAAGGAAGACTATGGATCCAAGGAGCTGGAAGGGGAGGAGAAGAAGATGAGATACACTCGGAGGGAATGTGATTTTCCAGAAACCACAATGACACTAAGTGAGAAGATCCATCACATCAGCGGTTTACAGAGAAGTCACAGCATGAAGGAAGCTAACCAACTACATAGAAGAAAGGAAGGGAATAAGGAGGGTGCCATCATGGGTTCTGCAAAATCAAGTGACCGCTGAGTGTAATTATTTCCTTCCTTCCCCCTGATAACATCAAGTGAGAGAATACACTATGGTGACAGAAGTACTGGGACATGCATATAAAGTGATGAGATTCCATTTTATTCATTTTTCCATCCGGTGTTGGCCGCCTTCGGTCTCATTGACTGCCGTCCCCTCTGCAGCCACTTCCCACCAGATCCCCATAGATGTGTGGAGGGATTTGCCCCCATTCTTGGAGAAGCTTCAGCTAGTGATGCGGGGGGTGATGGGAGTGTTAGGTGCACAGATACGGCTTTCTAGTTCCTCCCGCTCGATGAGATTCAGATCCAGACTTTGAGCCAATGAAGTCTGCAGATGTTCTGCTCCCCCACACTGCGTGCCGTATGACATGGCACTCATCATGTTGGTGGAGACACGGAGTTGTACCAGAGTATTACCACATGGGAGGTGATGCCACATTGTCCAGGATGTCTCCGTACCCATTGGTGTTGAGGGTGGACTTCACTATAACCAATGGCCCCGGTCCTTCCCAGCAGAACCCCCCCCCCCCTCTCTGCCCCTCCCAACCGCCCACACCATAGCAGAACCTCCTACAAACCTCACTGTTGGGACAATGCAGTCATGTAGAAACCGCTCTCTAGACAACCGCCACACCCAAGTGCTGCCATCACACTGGTGTATTGTGATACAGTCACACATCTAGAGAATACTGTGCGCCTCTCAAAAATTGGTCAAAATAGTGTGCAGTGGTGTAGGGGTCAATCGTAGCACAGGAGTGTCACTGAAAACAGAAGAAGTAGATCAAAAATCTAATCATTGTGATGATTCTTTTCAAACCAATGTCATAAATTTTGCAAAGGCCAATATCTGCAGATGAACACTCAAGCACAGACCTTCTCCGAGGAACAGCTGTGGAGCTACAGCTATCTCTTGGGCTTTAAAAAATGTTCATTTTGGGAGAAGGAGAGCAGCAGACAGCACCCGCACCACCACCTCCAACGCGGCCCCAACCCTTTTTTCTTATGTTTCCTTTTTAATCTTCGTTAATATTTTAGTGCATCATAGAATTATGCAACTTATGAGTTGACTTTGGAGTTTACAGAAAACTCCTGCTAGCTGTGTAAGGTCTACAAATTTGCAGTGACCAGACTGGGGACTGTGAACGACATCTGAGGCCGATGACACACACTGTGTGTATTTGCTGCTTCCCTGTTTGTTTGTTTTTTGTTTTATATTAACACAAACACCACTGCCAAGTAAATATTCCGCAACCCTTGGGGGGCATGATATGTGAGAACAGAAGGCCACAGAGTTAGGCCCCCTGCACACGGGCGGAAATCCCGCAGAATTTCAGCCCGTGGATGCTGCCATAGGATTGCATTAGAAAGCGCTATCCTAGGCAGACGGCCGCACTTTGTCCCCGTGAAATCGCACGCAGAAAACAAATCGCGGCATGTTCTATTTCTTTGAGGGTCTCGCAGAGGGCCGCACAGAAATGTCACTCCCGGGCCGCCGGCTCCGCTCTGCGCATGCACCAGCTGGACGGCAGCCGACAGATCAGAGAGCGAGCCGGAGTCGCGGGAGCAGGTGAGACCCGCACTGGTCCCTGCAGAGGCGCGGGTCGGGTCCCGCTGCGTGAATTCTAGTAGCAGGATCCGACCTGGTCGTCTGCAGGCGGCCTTAAGCTTGTAACTTTGTGGACTGTCCCTGTTTGGCACAGCATAATTGAATTCTCCAGACCCCACTGCTTTGCTGCTATATACATTGACAGTAACAGGAATATCCCCTCTCCCAATGTACAGACCGCGCTTCTTACAGGCATATAACTGTGAAGCAGCTTCTTCTCTGCTCCCTCCAATACAACCTGTGTATCTTCTCTGCTGGTATACAAGCTGTCACACCAATATATCCTCTGGAGAATATCTGACCCTAACAACGGACCACGTGAATGAACCAACCTTTGTACAGTACACGGGCAGAGCCGCACTTCAGCATACACATGCTCCAGTAGCAGACTCCCGGGATCCGACCTGGTGAAAACTGGGAAGATTTTAGTGCCCAGCCGATGAAGACGAGCAACACTATTCCTCAGTACTGCTGTAAGTACTTGGTAAGTTGCTCTCTGGGGTTAGTAAGAAGAGCTTGGCTTTCCTGTTTGTGATTGTGGCAAACAGGTGACTCACAGGCTCCTCCCAGTAACAAGTGATCATTCTGAAGACCAAGAGGTTTAAAATCTCTTCCCCTCGTTTTAGTTTGGGGTCGTTGAGGAAATCTGCCTTTTGATTCTCCTTTCACCTGATCTGAAGTATTCTGCCAAATCTAAGATCTTCCTCATGTCTGTCATTAGGGTCTTTGACCTTACGCCCCCGGATGACTTGCATGTGGTTTTCTGGACCAGATCTTCCATCCTAAACTCAGCAGCCAGTATGGAGCCATTTAAATCTTACCAAATGCTCATGCCCAGGGGCATACCTAAAGGCTCAGGGGCCCGGGTGCAAAAGTTCAGCTCGGGGTCCCCCCTGGGCCTCCCCCCCACACTCCCCCGTACCCATACCTAGATCGTGCTGCATACATGATCTGCCCCTTGGTGTAATCTTCCCAAACATGACGCATTTCCTGCACATGAACATTTGTTTGCAGCCCGGCAGGCCGCTCTCACACACACCGCATTTTACCGCTATTAGCGCGGTGTCCCGAGCGCCGTACTAACCGCGGTACAACACTCCCAGAGATTTTAATGAGGTTACTTAAACCTGCGCTCGAACACGGTGTTTCTAAGGCCGCAGTTTTTGAGAGCCGTCTGCTATTTTTGCTTCATCGTGGTTCTTAGCACACCTCCTTACAATGATGGGGGGCATTAAAAAGCGCGGTCAGACGCTGTAACCTGTGTTCAAAAACGCTGCTCAAAATTCCGGTAAAAACGCCACAATTTCAAGCTGCGTTTTCTAAACACGTGTGGGAGCGGCCTGAGGGGGGGGGGGGTCATGTTTATGTTGTACTTTATAAAGAAAGCGAGCAAATCTTCAAATAGAAAAAAACTCTTTCCGCGCTCCTGCTGCAGCTCCTCTTAGGGAAAAATGAACTGCAACTAGGATTGAAAAATAATGAGAAATAACTGGAATATCCTATTAAAGGATCCAAATTAAACAAAGAAATCCAAGATAAACCCAAGGTAATTTACCGCAGAAACAAAACAATACAAAACGCACCGGCTCCATCTAATCCACACAAGAAACTCATCAAAGAGACAACCAAAACCCCCATAGTGACGGGAGTCTATTGTGGAAAGAGAAAACGCAAGTGCTGCAGTAATATTACACAGGGGGGAAAATCAGGATATTGTCCTAAGGGACAAAAACATTAACATCAACCAATGTTTAAATTGTTCTAAATTCATTATATACTTGATTGAATGCCCATGCGGAATGCAGTATATGGGACGTACCACCAATACTCTAAATATAAGGGCGAATCAGCAGAGATTTAATACCAGGTTATTCTAAAACACAGCGTCTCACGCCATTTTTCGGAGAAACATAATAAAAATCCAAAAAGATATGAAAATAACACCAGTAGAACAAATCCATACGCTCTCGTTCGCACAACTAAGGATGAGAGAGATGTTCTGGATCTTTAGATTGAACACCCTAACTCCGTTTTAGATTGAACACCCTAACTCCGTTTTAGATTGAACACCCTAACTCCGTTTTACATTGAACACCCTAACTCCGTTTTAGATTGAACACCCTAACTCCGTTTTAGATTGAACACCCTAACTCCGTTTTAGATTGAACACCCTAACTCCGTTTTAGATTGAACACCCTAACTCCGTTTTAGATTGAACACCCTAACTCCGTTTTAGATTGAACACCCTAACTCCGTTTTAGATTGAACACCCTAACTCCGTTTTAGATTGAACACCCTAACTCCGTTTTAGGTTGAACACCCTAACTCCGTTTTAGATTGAACACCCTAACTCCGTTTTAGATTGAACACCCTAACTCCGTTTTAGGTTGAACACCCTAACTCCGTTTTAGATTGAACACCCTAACTCCGTTTGGTCTGAACGAGGTTTTAGAGAGATTTTGATATTTGTTTTTATCGGTAACTGTTATATATATTTCCCATCACCGGCTGTTTTCTATTTGTAGCATGTAGTTTAAGGTGTATATCCCCTTTCTTTGATAAGGTATTATGGTTTTATGTTGGTATCGGGTCCATTTTAGGTGTTTTTTTCCATTATTCCTTTTCGTTTGGTCTAACTATTTATTATCCACATTACCCATAATGTATTTATAGTTTAATAATAACATCATTCATATTATTCATTAATGCATATATTTGGTTATCCGAGTAGTATAATTCCATCATATAGTATTTATTCTATCTTTGCATTAACATCTTTCATTAATTGATTTAGATTGAATTTTTTAGCATAATTAATTTGATGCAGTATTATTGCATCGATCTCTCTGGAGGTCGGAGTTCTCCCTTTTATACATCAGATCGGGAGTTACACATCTAGCGTTCCTCCCTTCTAGAATACGGAGTTTACGTTCAGTATCAGCGTACATTCACGCTGGAACACCCTCCGTTACACAGCTATGACACCTAGATACCGCGCCAGAGCGACACGGTACGGAGGCGCGCCAAGCACCTGTAACCCCCACCTCCAATAAGGTAAGACATGCTATTTAAAGGTTGCATTTTAATCTATCTGTATACTTGAGAAAGGCGTCTTTAGAACGTCGAAACGCGTTGTATAACTATCGCTGCAAGATTTCCACTTGCATGCAATCTTTTATTCGGAAATACATTTTTGATTAATTCATATAAATCCTGTCCGCCCCGACAGTCCATTTTTCCCTAAGAGGAGCTCCAGCAGGAGCGCGGAAAGAGTTTTTCTATTTGAAGATTTGCTCGTTTTCACCCATTGAGGGGAGTTTTCTCTCCTTGGGACTGCTTTCATTCCGGCGGCTCTCCTTCCCTATCGAAGGATATCTGAAGTCTCTTCGTACATCACTACAGGCATACTCGGATCACAGGTGCAGGCGGGGTGTTCCCCAATGATTTAACGGTCTACGGGAACCCCGCCGTGCACCAGGTGAGTCACTCTCATTATTATATGGTGGCGCGGATCGTTACTCTGAACTTTATAAAGAAAAACACATAAAAAACCTGCATGCAGTATGTAAAGACCGCGTACGTTACTAAGGAGCTGCAGACACGATTACAAACTGCATGGGGTTAGAGGTGCTTTTTAATTGTGTGTGAAGGGTGAAATTATGTACAGTAAATCCAGGGAGATGTGTAACTTATACCAAAGACGGACGGTCGACGGACGGACAGGAGACGGACGGACATCTTATATCTATGGTGGTGATGGGGAAAGATGTACAGAGGAGGAGGAAGAGGCGATGAAGGAGAAGGAGGGGATAATAGAGGAGGTGGAAGAGGTGATGGAGATACAGGCATTGGCAGAGGTGGATGTGATGGAGGAGAAGGTGATGTGGGGAAGATGTACAGAGGAGGAGGCGGTGGAGGAGGAAGAGGCAATGCAGGAGGAGGAAGACATGATGAAGGAGGAGAAAGATGATGTGATGGCGGAGGAGGCAATGGCAGAGAAGGTGATGAAGGAGGAAGGGGTGATAGAGGAAGAAGAGGCAATTAGGGAGGAGGAGGAGTTGGTAGATGTACAGAAGAGGTGATGGGAGAAGATATATGGAAGAGGAGGAGGTGATGGAGGAGGAAAAGGGGCGATAAAGGAGGAGAAGAAGGAAGAGGCGATGGGGAAGATGTACAGAGGAGGAGGTAATCGGTAAAGATAGAGGAGGAGGAGGTGATGGAGGAGGAGGGAGTGATAAAGGAGGGGGAGGTAATGGAAAAGGCAGTGGTGATGGGGGAAGATGTATGGAGGAGGCGATGGAGAAGGGGGTGATAGAGGAGGAGGGGAGGACAAAGAGGCAACGGAGGAGGTGCAGGTGATGTGGGGAGGGTGTACAGAGGAGGAGAAGGTGATGTGGGGAGGGTGTACAGAGGAGGAGAAGGTGATGTGGGGAGGGTGTACAGAGGAGGAGTTGATGGTGAAAAGGAGGAGGAAGATGTACAGAGGAGAAGGAAGAGGCGATGAAGGAGAAGGAGGGCATGATAGAGGAGATGGAAGAGGTGATGGATATACAGGCAATGGAGGAGGTGAATGTGATGGAGGAGATGGTGATGTGGGGAAGATGTACAGAGGAGGAGTTGAGGGTGAAAAGGAGGAGGAAGAGGCAATGCAGGAGGAGGAGGAAGACAGGATGGTGGAAGAGGAAAATGTGATGGAGTAGGAGGCAATAGAGGAGAAGGCAATGGAGGAGAAGGAGGAAGTGATGGAGGATGAGGAAGAGGTGTAGGAGGAGGACAAGGCGATGGTGGAGGAGGAAGACGATATGATGGCGGAGGACACAATTGAGGAGAATAAAGAAATATGTGAGAGGAGAGCGTCAGAAAACAAATTTCAGATATTATCAGACGTGAAGGAGTAAGGCAATTACTCACCGGGTGCTCAGGTGAGACCTAGCTGGAAACATGAGTCTCACCGGCACCGAAGTCCTGGAAGGCGTATATAGATGTGAAGCTTATATCCCTTATCCGTAGAGAGCCGCACAGCATTTATTACGAGCACACCCAGAAGGTTATTGGGGCTCGTCATATAACAGACAGCAAAAAAGGAAAAAACAATGCTTGCGCTCACGGGAAAAGCAGGAAAATTTCACTTGATTAATTTTTATCTTAATCAATTTATTTAACATATATAATATACAATACAGAGAATCTGCTGAGCTGCGCGTTTCTGCGACTTACTTGTCGCCTTTTTCAAGCTCCAATAATATATATTTAACACGATCTATTTATACCTAAATTTAAAAGGCTGGCTTACCAGTCAGCGTGCAATTAACGGTGCATGCCGTTCTCTCATAGTCTTTGGGCGGGGATCCCGCTACCTGGGAAGATCAGGTTGACGTAGTCACGTCACTCTTTGACTCGCTTCTTACGTGTCAAAATTTTTTATTTTTTTTTACAATGAACTTTATTAACGTATGTCTAAAGGTTCTGACAGTAAAAACCAATCTCGATCCATCTACCAAAGGGATCAAACCCGATTCAGTAGTTATCTATTATCTATATTAATTTATATACCACCACAATTAAAATCTAATATATTAAATAAAAAATAATATTTAATATGTTTCTATATAACTAGCCTATAACCTAAAGTATTATACGATAATCAATAAATAGACTATAAATAACCTCTAAGTAAATTGATACACTACTACACAAACAGGATCTTATACAAACACATTTTGTCCCGACAATTCATCCTAACATTATATTATATTATAGTAGACCATCATAAAAATTCAATAAATAAAAAATCATTCTATAGGTTTTCCAGCATTTCGTTAAGTCCTACAAGACAAGAGTATTGAGCCTATAGATCCAGAACATTTCCTTTTTTCTCAATGCTGCAATGGATCTGGAATTGAGGAGAAGGTGATGGAGAAAGAAGAGGCAATTGAGGAGGAGGCGGCAATGGAGAAGATGGAGTTGGTGATGGGGAAGATGTATGGAAGAGGAGGAGCTGATGGAGGAGGAAACAGGGCGATAAAGGAGGAGGAGGAAAAGGCGATGCAGGAGGAGGAGGTAATGGGGAAGATGTATGTAACAGGTGATGGGAGAAGATATATGGAAGAGGGGGAGGAAAAGGGGCGATAAGGTGGAGAAGGTGATTGGAAAGATGTACAGAGGAGGAGGTAATGGGTAAAGATGGAGGACGAGGAGGAGGAGGAGGAGGAGAAGGAGGGAGTGATAAAGGAGGGGGAGGTAATGGAAAAGGCAGTGGTGATGGGGAAGATGTACGGAGGAGGAGATGGAGGAGGGGGTGATAGAGGAGGAGGGGGACAAAGAGGCGATGGAGGAGGCGATGAAGGCAGTGTCAATGGAGGAGGAGGAACCAATTGAGGAGGTGATGAAGGCAGTGTCAATAGAGGAGGTGGAGGTGATGGAGGAAGACGTGCTGGAAGGGGAGGAAGACGTGCTGGAAGGGGAGGAAGACGTGCTGGAAGGGGAGGAAGACGTGCTGGAAGGGGAGGAAGACGTGCTGGAAGGGGAGGAAGACGTGCTGGAAGGGGAGGAAGACGTGCTGGAAGGGGAGGAAGACGTGCTGGAAGGGGAGGAAGACGTGCTGGAAGGGGAGGAAGACGTGCTGGAAGGGGAGGAAGACGTGCTGGAAGGGGAAGAAGACGTGCTGGAAGGGGAAGAAGACGTGCTGGAAGGGGAAGAAGACGTGCTGGAAGGGGAAGAAGACGTGCTGGAAGGGGAAGAAGACGTGCTGGAAGGGGAAGAAGACGTGCTGGAAGGGGAAGAAGACGTGCTGGAAGGGGAGGAAGCAGATGTGATGGAGGAAGCAGATGTGATGGAGGAGGATAAAGACATGATGAAGGAGTAGAACTATATGATGGACGAGGAAGATGTGATGAAGGAGGAGGCAATGGAGGAGAAGGCAATGGAGGATGATGTACAGAAGCAGAGGTAATAGGTAAAGATGGAGGAGGAAGAGGTGATGGAGGAGGAGGGGGATGAAGAGGTGATGGAGAAGGTGGAGATAATGTAGGAGGAGAAGGAAGAAGTGATAATGAAGGAGGAAGATGTGATGGAAGAGGAAAAGAAAATGTGATGAAGGAGGAAGACATGATGGAGGAGTGGAAATATATGATGAAGGAGGAGGAAGATGTGATGGAGGAGGAGGCAATGGAGGAGAATGAGGAAGTGATGGAGGATGAGAAAAAGGTGATGGAGGAAGAAGAGGCAATTGAAGAGATGGAGGAGGAGTTGGTGATGGGGGAGGAGAAGGTGATGGAGGAGGAAAAGGGGCAATAAAGGAGGAGGACAAAAGGGTGATGGAGAAGGGGGAGGTGACGTGGGAAAGATGTATAGAGGAGGAGGTGATGGGAAGGAGAAGGAGGAAGATGTATAGAGGAGGAGGTGATGGGAAGGAGAAGGAGGAAGATGTATAGAGGAGGAGGTGATGGGAAGGAGAAGGAGGAAGATGTATAGAGGAGGAGGTGATGGGAAGGAGAAGGAGGAAGATGTATAGAGGAGGAGGTGATGGGAAGGAGAAGGAGGAAGATGTATAGAGGAGGAGGTGATGGGAAGGAGAAGGAGGAAGATGTATAGAGGAGGAGGTGATGGGAAGGAGAAAGAGGAAGATGTATAGAGGAGGAGGTGATGGGAAGGAGAAGGAGGAAGATGTATAGAGGAGGAGGTGATGGGAAGGAGAAGGAGGAAGATGTATAGAGGAGGAGGTGATGGGAAGGAGAAGGAGGAAGATGTATAGAGGAGGAGGTGATGGGAAGGAGAAGGAGGAAGATGTATAGAGGAGGAGGTGATGGGAAGGAGAAGGAGGAAGATGTATAGAGGAGGAGGTGATGGGAAGGAGAAGGAGGAAGATGTATAGAGGAGGAGGTGATGGGAAGGAGAAGGAGGAAGATGTATAGAGGAGGAGGTGATGGGAAGGAGAAGGAGGAAGATGTATAGAGGAGGAGGTGATGGGAAGGAGAAGGAGGAAGATGTATAGAGGAGGAGGTGATGGGAAGGAGAAGGAGGAAGATGTATAGAGGAGGAGGTGATGGGAAGGAGAAGGAGGAAGATGTATAGAGGAGGAGGTGATGGGAAGGAGAAGGAGGAAGATGTATAGAGGAGGAGGTGATGGGAAGGAAAAGGAAGAGGAGGCAATGGGGGGACAATGTACAGAGGAGGAGGCGACGATGGGGGGACGATGTACAGAGGAGGAGGAGGAGGAGGAGGCGGCGATGGGGGGACGATGTACAGAGGAGGAGGAGGAGGAGGAGGCGGCGATGGGGGGACGATGTACAGAGGAGGAGGAGGAGGAGGAGGCGGCGATGGGGGGACGATGTACAGAGGAGGAGGAGGCGATGGGGGGACGATGTACAGAGGAGGAGGCGATGCGGTGACGATGTACAGAGGAGGAGGCGATGCGGGTGACGATGTACAGAGGAGGAGGTGATGGGAAGGAGAAGGAGGAAGAGGTGATGGGAAGGAGAAGGAGGAGGCGGCGATGGGGGGGGACGATGTACAGAGGAGGAGGAGGAGGAGGAGGAGGAGGAGGAGGAGAAGGAGAAGACGATGGGGGGACGATGTACAGAGGAGGAGGAGGCGGCGATGGGGGGACGATGTACAGAGGAGGAGGAGGAGGCGGCGATGGGGGGGACGATGTACAGAGGAGGAGGAGGTGATGGGGGGACGATGTACAGAGGAGGAGGAGGTGATGGGGGGGACGATGTACAGAGGAGAAGGAGGTGATGGGGGGACGATGTACAGAGGAGAAAGAGGTGATGGGGGGACGATGTACAGAGGAGAAAGAGGTGATGGGGGGGACGATGTACAGAGGAGAAAGAGGTGATGGGGGGGGACGATGTACAGAGGAGAAAGAGGTGATGGGGGGGACGATGTACAGAGGAGAAAGAGGTGATGGGGGGGGACGATGTACAGAGGAGAAAGAGGTGATGGGGGGGGACGATGTACAGAGGAGAAAGAGGTGATGGGGGGGACGATGTACAGAGGAGAAAGAGGTGATGGGGGGGACGATGTACAGAGGAGAAAGAGGTGATGGGGGGGGGACGATGTACAGAGGAGAAAGAGGTGATGGGGGGGGGACGATGTACAGAGGAGAAAGAGGTGATGGGGGGGGGGACGATGTACAGAGGAGAAAGAGGTGATGGGGGGGACGATGTACAGAGGAGAAAGAGGTGATGGGGGGGACGATGTACAGAGGAGAAAGAGGTGATGGGGGGACGATGTACAGAGGAGAAAGAGGTGATGGGGGGGACGATGTACAGAGGAGAAAGAGGTGATGGGGGGGACGATGTACAGAGGAGAAAGAGGTGATGGGGGGGACGATGTACAGAGGAGAAAGAGGTGATGGGGGACGATGTACAGAGGAGAAAGAGGTGATGGGGGGGACGATGTACAGAGGAGAAAGAGGTGATGGGGGGGACGATGTACAGAGGAGAAAGAGGTGATGGGGGGACGATGTACAGAGGAGAAAGAGGTGATGGGGGGGACGATGTACAGAGGAGAAAGAGGTGATGGGGGGGACGATGTACAGAGGAGAAAGAGGTGATGGGGGGGACGATGTACAGAGGAGAAAGAGGTGATGGGGGGGACGATGTACAGAGGAGAAAGAGGTGATGGGGGGGACGATGTACAGAGGAGAAAGAGGTGATGGGGGGACGATGTACAGAGGAGAAAGAGGTGATGGGGGGGACGATGTACAGAGGAGAAAGAGGTGATGGGGAAAGATGTACAGAGGAGAAAGAGGTGATGGGGAAAGATGTACAGAGGAGAAAGAGGTGATGGGGAAAGATGTACAGAGGAGAAAGAGGTGATGGGGAAAGATGTACAGAGGAGAAAGAGGTGATGGGGAAAGATGTACAGAGGAGAAAGAGGTGATGGGGAAAGATCTACAGAGGAGAAAGAGGTGATGGGGAAAGATGTACAGAGGAGAAAGAGGTGATGGGGAAAGATGTACAGAGGAGAAAGAGGTGATGGGGAAAGATCTACAGAGGAGAAAGAGGTGATGGGGAAAGATCTACAGAGGAGAAAGAGGTGATGGGGAAAGATCTACAGAGGAGAAAGAGGTGATGGGGAAAGATCTACAGAGGAGAAAGAGGTGATGGGGAAAGATCTACAGAGGAGAAAGAGGTGATGGGGAAAGATCTACAGAGGAGAAAGAGGTGATGGAAGAGGAGGAAGAGGTGGAGGAGGAAGAGGCGATAAAGGAGAGAGCAATGGAAGAGAGGGCGATGGAGGAGGAGGGGGTTATGGAGAAGCAAGAGGCGGTGGAGGAAGTCTCGATGAAGGAGGTGACAATAGACGAGGAGGCGGAGGAGATGAAGGAGGAAATGGAGAAGGAAAAGGCGACAATGTGGAAGATGTACAGCGTAGGAGGTAATAGGGAAGATGTATGGAGGAGCGGATTGTGATGGGGAAGATATACAGAGGAGGTGGTGATAGGGAAGATGGAGGAGTAGGAGGAAGAGGTGATGTAGAAGGAGGAGGTAATAAAAGAGGTGGAGTTATGGGGGAAGATATAAGGAAGAAGCAGTGTTCATGAGGGAAGATGTAAGGAGGAGGATATGGAGAAGGAGGAAGAGGTGATACTGGAGGAAATGAAAGAGGTGATAGAAGTGTGGGAAATGATGGAAGAGTAGAAGGTCATGAAGGATAAGGTGATTGAAAAAGACATACGGTGGAGGAGGAGGTGATAGAGAGGGATGAGTAAGAGGTTATGTGGGAGGAGGACGAAGAGGCTATGAAGGAGGAGGAGGAACATGTGATAGAGGTGGTGATGGAGGAGGAGGAAAAGGTGATAGAGGTAGAGTAAGAGGTCATGCAGGAGAAGGAAGAAGAAGCAATGAAGGGTGAGCATGTAAAAGTGATACAGTAGGAGACAGAAGCCATAGAAAAAAGTGAAAAAAAGAAGTGATGGAGGAGGGGGTGGTGATGGAGGAGGAGGAAAAGTCGATAGAGGTGAAAGGGAAAATC
Organism: Eleutherodactylus coqui; assembly: GCA_035609135.1. Taxonomy (NCBI): domain Eukaryota; kingdom Metazoa; phylum Chordata; class Amphibia; order Anura; family Eleutherodactylidae; genus Eleutherodactylus; species Eleutherodactylus coqui. Next base: position 386,299 of record CM069409.1, read on the forward strand.
TACAAAGGATGAGTTTGAGATGAGGAACATGTAAGTAGGAGGAGCAGGTGATGGGGGATAAGCAAGAAAGAAGGAGAACTGATGGTAGAGATGTTTATAGGAGGTGGTGACGAACATGAGCAGAAAGCAGAGAGTGCAATGCAAAAGTGCTGTTACAGAGGAAAAGGCCGATATAGAGGAAAAAATAGTGCTGTAAAAGAATATAGCGGATACAGCATAGAGAACAGAATAGTGCTGATTACAGGGGACAGTGGTGATAGTAGAGAGGACAGAGTAGTGCTGGTTACAGGGGATAGTGATGACAGTAGAAAGAGGACAGAATAGTGCTGGTTACAGAGGATAGTGGTGACAGTAGAGGACAGAATAGTGCTGGTTACAGGGGATAGTGGTGACAGTAGAGGACAGAATAGTGCTGGTTACAGGGGATAGTGGTGACAGTAGAGGACAGAATAGTGCTGGTTACAGGGGATAGTGGTGACAGTAGAGGACAGAATAGTGCTGGTTACAGGGGATAGTGGTGACAGTAGAGGACAGAATAGTGCTGGTTACAGAGGATAGTGGTGACAGTAGAGAGGACAGAATAGTGCTGGTTACAGAGGATAGTGGTGACAGTAGAGGACAGAATAGTGCTAGTTACAGAGGATAGTGGTGAGAGTAGAGGACAGAATAGTGCTGGTTACAGGGGATAGTGGTGACAGTAGAGGACAGAATAGTGCTGGTTACAGAGGATAGTGGTGACAGTAGAGGACAGAATAGTGCTGGTTACAGAGGATAGTGGTGACAGTAGAGGACAGAATAGTGCTGGTTACAGAGGATAGTGGTGACAGTAGAGGACAGAATAGTGCTGGTTACAGAGGATAGTGGTGACAGTAGAGGACAGAATAGTGCTGGTTACAGGGGATAGTGATGACAGTAGAAAGAGGATAGAATAGTGCTGGTTACTGGGGATAGTGGTGACAGTAGAGGACAGAATAGTGCTGGCTACAGGGGATAGTGGTGACAGTAGAGAGAGGACAGAATAGTGCTGGTTATAGGGGATAGTGGTGACAGTAGAGGACAGAATAGTGCTGGTTACAGGGGATAGTGGTGACAGTAGAGAGAGGACAGAATATTGCTGGTTACAGGGGATAGTGGTGACAGTAGAGAGGACAGAATAGTGCTGGTTACAGAGGATAGTGGTGACAGTAGAGGACAGAATAGTGCTGGTTACAGGGGATAGTGGTGACAGTAGAGGACAGAATAGTGCTGGTTACAGGGGATAGTGGTGACAGTAGAGGACAGAATAGTGCTGGTTACAGAGTATAGTGGTGACAGCAGAGGACAGAATAGTGCTGGTTACAGGGGATAGTGGTGACAGTAGAGAGAGGACAGAATATTGCTGGGTACAGAGGATAGTGGTGACAGTAGAGGACAGAATAGTAGTGGTTACAGGGGATAGTGGTGACAGTAGAGGACAGAATAGTGCTGGTTACAGGGGATAGTGGTGACAGTAGAGGACAGAATAGTGCTGGTTACAGAGGATAGTGGTGACAGTAGAGGACAGAATAGTGCTGGTTACAGAGGATAGTGGTGACAGTAGAGAGGAGAGAATAGTGGTGGTTACAGAGGATAGTGGTGACAGTAGAGGACAGAATAGTGCTGGTTACAGGGGATAGTGCTGATAGAGAGAGGAAAGAATAGTGCTGGTTACCGTGGATATTGGTGACAGTAGAGAGGAGAGAATAGTGCTGGTTACAGAGGATAGTGGTGACAATAGAGAGGACAGAATATTGCTGGTTACAGAGGATAGTGGTGACAGTAGAGGACAGAATAGTGCTGGTTACAGAGGATAGTGGTGACAGTAGAGTACAGAATAGTGCTGGTTACAGAGGATAGTGGTGACAGTAGAGGACAGAATAGTGCTGGTTACAGGGGATAGTGGTGACAGTAGAGGACAGAATAGTGCTGGTTACAAGGGATAGTGCTGACAGTGGAGGACAGAATAGTGCTGGTTACAGGGGATAGTGCTGACAGTGGAGGACAGAATAGTGCTGGTTACAGGGGATAGTGGTGACAGTAGAGAGAGGACAGAATAGTGCTGGTTACAGGGGATAGTGGTGACAGTAGAGGACAGAATAGTGCTGGTTACAGGGGATAGTGGTGACAGTAGAGTACAGAATAGTGCTGGTTACAGGGGATAGTGGTGACAGTAGAGGACAGAATAGTGCTGGTTACAGAGGATAGTGCTGAGAGTAGAGGACAGAATAGTGCTGGTTACAGGGGATAGTGGTGACAGTAGAGAGGACAGAATAGTGCTGGTTACAGAGGATAGTGGTGACAGTAGAGTACAGAATAGTGCTGGTTACAGAGGATAGTGGTGACAGTAGAGGACAGAATAGTGCTGGTTACAGGGAATAGTGGTGACAGTAGAGGACAGAATAGTGCTGGTTACAGGGGATAGTGGTGACAGTAGAGGACAGAATAGTGCTGGTTACAGGGGATAGTGGTGACAGTGGAGGACAGAATAGTGCTGGTTACAGGGGATAGTGGTGACAGTAGAGAGAGGAAAGAATAGTGCTGGTTACAGGGGATAGTGGTGACAGTAGAGGACAGAATAGTGCTGGTTACAGGGGATAGTGGTGACAGTAGAGTACAGAATAGTGCTGGTTACAGAGGATAGTGGTGACAGTAGAGGACAGAATAGTGCTGGATGCAGAGGATAGTGGTGACAGTAGAAAGGATAGATTAGTGCTGGTTACAGAGTATAGTGGTAGCAGTTTACAGAGGACAGAATAGTGATGGTTACAGGGGATAGTAGTGACAGCTTGAGGACAGAATTCTGCTATTTACAGAGGATAGTGGTGACAGTAGATAAAGGACAAAAAGGTGCTAGTTACAGAGTATAGTAGTGACAGTAGAGAGGACAGAATAGTGCTGGTTACAGGGGATAGTGGTGACAGTAGAGGACAGAATAGTACTGGTTACAGAGGATAGTGGTGACAGTAGAGCACAGAATAGTGCTGGTTACAGAGGATAGTGGTGACAGTAGAGGACAGAATAGTGCTGGTTACAGAGGATAGTGGTGACAGTAGAGAAAGAACAGAATAGTGCAGGTTACAGAGGATAGTGGTGACAGTTGAGAGAGGACAGAATAGTGCTGGTTACAGTGGATAGTGGTGACAGTAGAGCGGACAGAATAGTGCTGGTTACAAAGGATATTGGTGACAGTAGAGGACAGAATAGTGCTGGTTAAAGAGGATAGTGGTGACAGTAGAGGACAGAATAGTGCTGGTTACAGAGTATAGTAGTGACAGTAGAGGACAGAATAGTGCTGGTTACAGAGTATAGTAGTGACAGTAGAGAGGACAGAATAGTGCTGGTTACAGGGGATAGTGGTGACAGTAGAGGACAGAATAGTGCTGGTTACAGAGGATAGTGGTGACAGTAGAGGACAGAATAGTGCTGGTTACAGAGGATAGTGGTGACAGTAGAGGACAGAATAGTGCTGGTTACAGAGGATAGTGGTGACAGTAGAGGACAGAATAGTGCTGGTTACAGAGGAGAGTGGTGACAGTAGAGGACAGAATAGTGCTGGTTACAGAGGATAGTGCTCACATCAGAGAGGACAAAAGTGCTGGTTACAGGGGATAGTGGTGACAGTAGAAAGAAAAGAATAGTGCTGGTTACAGGGGATATTTGGGACACTAGAAAGAATAGTGCTGGTTACAGTGTATAGTAGTGACAGCATAAGGAAATAATTCTGCTATTTACAGAGGATAGTGGTGACAGTAAAGAGAGGACAGAATAGTGCTGGTTACAGGGGATAGTGGTGACAGTAGAGGACAGAATAGTGCTGGTTACAGGGGATAGTGGTGACAGTAGAGGACAGAATAGTGCTGGTTATAGGGGATAGTGGTGACAGTAGAGGACAGAATAGTGCTGGTTACAGGGGATAGTGGTGACAGTAGAGAAGACAGAATAGTGCTGGTTACAGAGGATAGTGGTGACAGTAGAGAGGACAGAATAGTGCTGGTTACAGAGGATAGTGGTGACAGTAGAGGACAGAATAGTGCAGGTTACAGAGTATAGTAGTGACAGTAGAGAGGACAGAATAGTGCTGGTTACAGAGAATAGTGGTGACAGTAGAGAGGACAGAATAGTGCTGGTTACAGAGGATAGTGGTGACAGTAGAGGACAGAATAGTGCTGGTTACAGGGGATAGTGGTGACAGTAGAGGACAAAATAGTGCTGGTTATAGGGGATAGTGGTGACAGAAAGAAAAGAATAGTGCTGGTTACAGGGGATAGTGCTGATAGTAGAGAGGACAGAATAGTGCTGGTTACAGGGAATAGTGGTGACAGTAGAGGACAGAATACTGCTGGTTACAAGGGATAGTGGTGACAGTAGAGAGGACAGAATAGTGCTGGTTACAGAGGACAGTGGTGACAGTAGAGGGGACAGAATAGTGCTGGTTACAGAGGATAGTGGTGACAGTAGAGGACAGAATAGTGCTGGTTACAGAGGATAGTGGTGACAGTAGAGGACAGAATAGTGCTGGTTACAGAGAATAGTGGTGACAGTAGAAAGGACAGAATAGTGCTGGTTACAGAGGATAGTGGTGACAGTAGAGGACAGAATAGTGCTGGTTACAGGGGATAGTGGTGACAGTAGAGGACCGAATAATGCTGGTTATAGGGGATAGTGGTGACAGAAAGAAAAGAATAGTGCTGGTTACAGAGGATAGTGGTGACAGTAGAGGACAGAATAGTGCTGGTTACAGAGGATAGTGGTGACAGTAGAGAGGACAGAATAGTGCTGGTTATAGGGGATAGTGGTGACAGAAAGAAAAGAATAGTGCTGCTTAGAGAGCATAGTGGTGACAGTAGAGGACAGAATAGTGCTGGTTACAGGGGATAGTGGTGACAGTAGAGGGGACAGAATAGTGCTGGTTACAGAGGATAGTGGTGACTGTAGAGGACAGAATAGTGCTGGTTACAGGGGATAGTGGTGACAGTAGAGGACAGAATAGTGGCGGTTACAGAGGATAGTGGTAACAGTAGAGAGCAGAATAATGCTGGTTACAGAGGATAGTGGTGACAGTAGAGGACAGAATAGTGCTGGTTACAGGGGATAGTGGTGACAGAAAGAAAAGAATAGTGCTGGTTACAGGGGATAGTGGTGACAGTAGAGGACAGAATAGTGCTGGTTACAGGGGATAGTGGTGACAGTAGAGGACAGAATAGTGCTGGTTACAGTGGATAGTGGTGACAGTAGGACAGAATAGTGCTGGTTACAGGGGATAGTGGTGACAGTAGAGGACAGAATAGTGCTGGTTACAGGGGATAGTGGTGACAGTAGAGGACAGAATAGTGCTGGTTACAGGGAATAGTGGTGACAGTAGAGGACAGAATAGTGCTGGTTACAGGGAATAGTGGTGACAGTAGAGGACAGAATAGTGCTGCTTAGAGAGCATAGTGGTGACAGTAGAGGACAGAATAGTGCTGGTTACAGGGGATAGTGGTGACAGTAGAGAGGACAGAATAGTGCTGGTTACAGAGGATAGTGGTGACAGTAGAGGACAGAATAGTGCTGGTTACAGGGGATAGTGGTGACAGTAGAGGACAGAATAGTGCTGGTTACAGGGGATAGTGGTGAAAGTAGAGGACAGAATAGTGCTGGTTACAGAGGATAGTGGTGACAGTAGAGGACAGAATATTGCTGGTTACAGAGGATAGTGGTGACAGTAGAGGAGAGAATATTGCTGCTTAGAGAGCATAGTGGTAACAGTAGAGAGAGGATAGAATAGTGCTGGTTACAGAGGATAGTGGTGACAGTAGAGGACAGAATAGTGCTGGTTACAGGGGATAGTGGTGACAGTAGAGGACAGAATAGTGCTGGTTACAGGGGATAGTGGTGACAGTACAGGACAGAATAGTGCTGGTTAAAGAGGATAGTGGTGACAGTAGAGAGGACAGAATATTGCTGCTTAGAGAGCATAGTGGTGACAGAGAGAGGACAGAATAGTGCTGGTTACAGGGGGTAGTGGTGAGAAGTATAGAGGCCAGAATAGGACAGATTAGTGCTGGTTATAGAGTATAGTTGTAGCAGTATACAGAGGAGAGTTTACTGCTAGTTACAGGGAATAGTGGTGGCAGTAGAGAGAGGACAGAATAGTGGCGGTTACAGAGGATAGTGGTGACAGTAGAGGGCAGAATAATGCTGGTTACAGAGGATAGTGGTGACAGTAGAGGACAGAATAGTGCTGGTTACAGGGGACAGTGGTGACAGTAGAGGACACAATAGTGCTGGTTACAGAGGATAGTGGTGACAGTAGAGGACAGAATAGTGCTGGTTACAGAGGATAGTGGTGACAGTAGAGGACAGAATAGTGCTGGTTACAGGGGATAGTGGTGACTGTAGAGTACAGAATAGTGCTGGTTACAGAGGATAGTGGTGACAGTAGAGGACAGAATAGTGCTGGTTACAGAGAATAGTGGTGACAGTAGAGCGGACAGAATAGTGCTGGTTACAGGGGATAGTGGTGACAGTAGAGAGGACAGAATAGTGCTGGTTACAGAGGATAGTGGTGACAGTAGAGGACAGAATAGTGCTGGTTACAGGGGATAGTGGTGACAGTAGAGGACAGAATAGTGCTGGTTACAGAGGATAGTGGTGACAGTAGAGAGGACAGAATAGTGCTGGTTACAGAGGATAGTGGTGACAGTAGAGGGCAGAATAATGCTGGTTACAGAGGATAGTGGTGACAGTAGAGGACAGAATAGTGCTGGTTACAGGGGACAGTGGTGACAGTAGAGGACACAATAGTGCTGGTTACAGAGGATAGTGGTGACAGTAGAGGACAGAATAGTGCTGGTTACAGAGGATAGTGGTGACAGTAGAGGACAGAATAGTGCTGGTTACAGGGGATAGTGGTGACTGTAGAGTACAGAATAGTGCTGGTTACAGAGGATAGTGGTGACAGTAGAGGACAGAATAGTGCTGGTTACAGAGAATAGTGGTGACAGTAGAGCGGACAGAATAGTGCTGGTTACAGGGGATAGTGGTGACAGTAGAGAGGACAGAATAGTGCTGGTTACAGAGGATAGTGGTGACAGTAGAGGACAGAATAGTGCTGGTTACAGGGGATAGTGGTGACAGTAGAGGACAGAATAGTGCTGGTTACAGAGGATAGTGGTGACAGTAGAGAGGACAGAATAGTGCTGGTTACAGAGGATAGTGGTGACAGTAGAGGACAGAATAGTGCTGGTTACAGGGGATAGTGCTGATAGTAGAGAGGACAGAATAGTGCTGGTTACAGGGGATATTTGTGACAGTAGAGAAGACAGAATAGTGCTGGTTACAGAGGATAGTGGTGACAGTAGAGGGGACAGAATAGTGCTGGTTACAGAGGATAGTGGTGACAGTAGAGGACAGAATAGTGCTGGTTACAGGGGATAGTGGTGACAGTAGAGGACAGAATAGTGCTGGTTACAGGGGATAGTGGTGACAGTAGAGGACCGAATAGTGCTGGTTACAGGGGATAGTGGTGACAGTAGAGGACCGAATAGTGCTGGTTACAGGGGATAGTGGTGACAGTAGAGGACCGAATAGTGCTGGTTACAGGGGATAGTGGTGACAGTAGAGGACAGAATAGTGCTGGTTACAGGGGATAGTGGTGACAGTAGAGGACAGAATAGTGCTGGTTACAGAGGATAGTGGTGACTGTAGAGGACAGAATAGTGCTGGTTACAGGGGATAGTGGTGACAGTAGAAAGGACAGAATAGTGCTGGTTACAGAGGATAGTGGTGACAGTAGAGGACAGAATAGTGCTGGTTACAGGGGATAGTGGTGACAGTAGAGGACCGAATAATGCTGGTTATAGGGGATAGTGGTGACAGAAAGAAAAGAATAGTGCTGGTTACAGAGGATAGTGGTGACAGTAGAGGACAGAATAGTGCTGGTTACAGAGGATAGTGGTGACAGTAGAGAGGACAGAATAGTGCTGGTTATAGGGGATAGTGGTGACAGAAAGAAAAGAATAGTGCTGCTTAGAGAGCATAGTGGTGACAGTAGAGGACAGAATAGTGCTGGTTACAGGGGATAGTGGTGACAGTAGAGGGGACAGAATAGTGCTGGTTACAGAGGATAGTGGTGACTGTAGAGGACAGAATAGTGCTGGTTACAGGGGATAGTGGTGACAGTAGAGGACAGAATAGTGCTGGTTACAGAGGATAGTGGTGACAGTAGAGGACAGAATAGTGCTGGTTACAGGGGATAGTGGTGACAGTAGAGGACAGAATAGTGCTGGTTACAGGGGATAGTGGTGACAGTACAGTACAGAATAGTGCTGGTTACAGAGGATTGTGGTGACAGTAGAGAGGACAGAATATTGCTGCTTAGAGAGCATAGTGGTGACAGAGAGAGGACAGAATATTGCTGCTTAGAGAGCATAGTGGTGACAGAGAGATGACAGAATAGTGCTGGTTACAGGGGGTAGTGGTGAGAAGTATAGAGGCCAGAAAAGGACAGATTAGTGCTGGTTATAGAGTATAGTTGTAGCAGTATACAGAGGAGAGTTTACTGCTGGTTACAGGGTATAGTGGTGGTAGTAGAGAGAGGACAGAATAGTGGCGGTTACAGAGGATAGTGGTAACAGTAGAGAGCAGAATAATGCTGGTTACAGAGGATAGTGGTGACAGTAGAGGACAGAATAGTGCTGGTTACAGGGGATAGTGGTGACAGAAAGAAAAGAATAGTGCTGGTTACAGGGGATAGTGCTGATAGTAGAGAGGACAGAATAGTGCTGGTTACAGGGGATAGTGGTGACAGTAGAGGACAGAATAGTGCTGGTTACAGGGGATAGTGCTGACAGTAGAGGACAGAATAGTGCTGGTTACAGTGGATAGTGGTGACAGTAGAGGACAGAATAGTGCTGGTTACAGGGAATAGTGGTGACAGTAGAGGACAGAATAGTGCTGGTTACAGGGGATAGTGGTGACAGTAGAGGACAGAATAGTGTTGGTTACAGGGAATAGTGGTGACAGTAGAGGACAGAATAGTGCTGGTTACAGGGAATAGTGGTGACAGTAGAGGACAGAATAGTGCTGCTTAGAGAGCATAGTGGTGACAGTAGAGGACAGAATAGTGCTGGTTACAGGGGATAGTGGTGACAGTAGAGAGGACAGAATAGTGCTGGTTACAGAGGATAGTGGTGACAGTAGAGGACAGAATAGTGCTGGTTACAGGGGATAGTGGTGACAGTAGAGGACAGAATAGTGCTGGTTACAGGGGATAGTGGTGACAGTACAGGACAGAATAGTGCTGCTTAGAGAGCATAGTGGTGACAGAGAGAGGACAGAATAGTGCTGGTTACAGGGGGTAGTGGTGAGAAGTATAGAGGCCAGAATAGGACAGATTAGTGCTGGTTATAGAGTATAGTTGTAGCAGTATACAGAGGAGAGTTTACTGCTAGTTACAGGGAATAGTGGTGGCAGTAGAGAGAGGACAGAATAGTGGCGGTTACAGAGGATAGTGGTGACAGTAGAGGGCAGAATAATGCTGGTTACAGAGGATAGTGGTGACAGTAGAGTACAGAATAGTGCTGGTTACAGGGGATAGTGGTGACAGTAGAGGACAGAATAGTGCTGGTTACAGAGGATAGTGGTGACAGTAGAGGACAGAATAGTGCTGGTTACAGAGGATAGTGGTGACAGTAGAGGACAGAATAGTGCTGGTTACAGGGGATAGTGGTGACAGTAGAGGACAGAATAGTGCTGGTTACAGAGGATAGTGGTGACTGTAGAGGACAGAATAGTGCTGGTTACAGAGGATAGTGGTGACAGTAGAGGACAGAATAGTGCTGGTTACAGAGAATAGTGGTGACAGTAGAGAGGACAGAATAGTGCTGGTTACAGGGGATAGTGGTGACAGTAGAGAGGACAGAATAGTGCTGGTTACAGAGGATAGTGGTGACAGTAGAGGACAGAATAGTGCTGGTTACAGGGGATAGTGGTGACAGTAGAGGACAGAATAGTGCTGGTTACAGATGATAGTGGTGACAGTAGAGAGGACAGAATAGTGCTGGTTACAGAGGATAGTGGTGACAGTAGAGGACAGAATAGTGCTGGTTATAGGGGATAGTGATGACAGAAAGAAAAGAATAGTGCTGGTTACAGGGGATAGTGGTGACAGTAGAGGACAGAATAGTGCTGGTTACAGGGGATAGTGGTGACAGTAGAGGACCTAATAGTGCTGGTTACAGGGGATAGTGGTGACAGTAGAGGACCGAATAGTGCTGGTTACAGGGGATAGTGGTGACAGTAGAGGACAGAATAGTGCTGGTTACAGGGGATAGTGGTGACTGTAGAGGACAGAATAGTGCTGGTTACAGAGGATAGTGGTGACTGTAGAGGACAGAATAGTGCTGGTTACAGGGGATAGTGGTGACAGTAGAGGACAGAATAGTGCTGGTTACAGAGGATAGTGGTGACTGTAGAGGACAGAATAGTGCTGGTTACAGGGGATAGTGGTGACAGTAGAGGACAGAATAGTGCTGGTTACAGAGGATAGTGGTGACAGTAGAGGACAGAATAGTGCTGGTTACAGAGGATAGTGGTGACAGTAGAGGAGAGAATATTGCTGCTTAGAGAGCATAGTGGTAACAGTAGAGAGAGGATAGAATAGTGCTGGTTACAGAGGATAGTGGTGACAGTAGAGGACAGAATAGTGCTGGTTACAGGGGATAGTGGTGACAGTAGAGGACAGAATAGTGCTGGTTACAGGGGATAGTGGTGACAGTACAGGACAGAATAGTGCTGGTTAAAGAGGATAGTGGTGACAGTAGAGAGGACAGAATATTGCTGCTTAGAGAGCATAGTGGTGACAGAGAGAGGACAGAATAGTGCTGGTTACAGGGGGTAGTGGTGAGAAGTATAGAGGCCAGAATAGGACAGATTAGTGCTGGTTATAGAGTATAGTTGTAGCAGTATACAGAGGAGAGTTTACTGCTAGTTACAGGGAATAGTGGTGGCAGTAGAGAGAGGACAGAATAGTGGCGGTTACAGAGGATAGTGGTGACAGTAGAGGGCAGAATAATGCTGGTTACAGAGGATAGTGGTGACAGTAGAGGACAGAATAGTGCTGGTTACAGGGGACAGTGGTGACAGTAGAGGACACAATAGTGCTGGTTACAGAGGATAGTGGTGACAGTAGAGGACAGAATAGTGCTGGTTACAGAGGATAGTGGTGACAGTAGAGGACAGAATAGTGCTGGTTACAGGGGATAGTGGTGACTGTAGAGTACAGAATAGTGCTGGTTACAGAGGATAGTGGTGACAGTAGAGGACAGAATAGTGCTGGTTACAGAGAATAGTGGTGACAGTAGAGCGGACAGAATAGTGCTGGTTACAGGGGATAGTGGTGACAGTAGAGAGGACAGAATAGTGCTGGTTACAGAGGATAGTGGTGACAGTAGAGGACAGAATAGTGCTGGTTACAGGGGATAGTGGTGACAGTAGAGGACAGAATAGTGCTGGTTACAGAGGATAGTGGTGACAGTAGAGAGGACAGAATAGTGCTGGTTACAGAGGATAGTGGTGACAGTAGAGGGCAGAATAATGCTGGTTACAGAGGATAGTGGTGACAGTAGAGGACAGAATAGTGCTGGTTACAGGGGACAGTGGTGACAGTAGAGGACACAATAGTGCTGGTTACAGAGGATAGTGGTGACAGTAGAGGACAGAATAGTGCTGGTTACAGAGGATAGTGGTGACAGTAGAGGACAGAATAGTGCTGGTTACAGGGGATAGTGGTGACTGTAGAGTACAGAATAGTGCTGGTTACAGAGGATAGTGGTGACAGTAGAGGACAGAATAGTGCTGGTTACAGAGAATAGTGGTGACAGTAGAGCGGACAGAATAGTGCTGGTTACAGGGGATAGTGGTGACAGTAGAGAGGACAGAATAGTGCTGGTTACAGAGGATAGTGGTGACAGTAGAGGACAGAATAGTGCTGGTTACAGGGGATAGTGGTGACAGTAGAGGACAGAATAGTGCTGGTTACAGAGGATAGTGGTGACAGTAGAGAGGACAGAATAGTGCTGGTTACAGAGGATAGTGGTGACAGTAGAGGACAGAATAGTGCTGGTTACAGGGGATAGTGCTGATAGTAGAGAGGACAGAATAGTGCTGGTTACAGGGGATATTTGTGACAGTAGAGAAGACAGAATAGTGCTGGTTACAGAGGATAGTGGTGACAGTAGAGGGGACAGAATAGTGCTGGTTACAGAGGATAGTGGTGACAGTAGAGGACAGAATAGTGCTGGTTACAGGGGATAGTGGTGACAGTAGAGGACAGAATAGTGCTGGTTACAGGGGATAGTGGTGACAGTAGAGGACCGAATAGTGCTGGTTACAGGGGATAGTGGTGACAGTAGAGGACCGAATAGTGCTGGTTACAGGGGATAGTGGTGACAGTAGAGGACCGAATAGTGCTGGTTACAGGGGATAGTGGTGACAGTAGAGGACAGAATAGTGCTGGTTACAGGGGATAGTGGTGACAGTAGAGGACAGAATAGTGCTGGTTACAGAGGATAGTGGTGACTGTAGAGGACAGAATAGTGCTGGTTACAGGGGATAGTGGTGACAGTAGAAAGGACAGAATAGTGCTGGTTACAGAGGATAGTGGTGACAGTAGAGGACAGAATAGTGCTGGTTACAGGGGATAGTGGTGACAGTAGAGGACCGAATAATGCTGGTTATAGGGGATAGTGGTGACAGAAAGAAAAGAATAGTGCTGGTTACAGAGGATAGTGGTGACAGTAGAGGACAGAATAGTGCTGGTTACAGAGGATAGTGGTGACAGTAGAGAGGACAGAATAGTGCTGGTTATAGGGGATAGTGGTGACAGAAAGAAAAGAATAGTGCTGCTTAGAGAGCATAGTGGTGACAGTAGAGGACAGAATAGTGCTGGTTACAGGGGATAGTGGTGACAGTAGAGGGGACAGAATAGTGCTGGTTACAGAGGATAGTGGTGACTGTAGAGGACAGAATAGTGCTGGTTACAGGGGATAGTGGTGACAGTAGAGGACAGAATAGTGCTGGTTACAGAGGATAGTGGTGACAGTAGAGGACAGAATAGTGCTGGTTACAGGGGATAGTGGTGACAGTAGAGGACAGAATAGTGCTGGTTACAGGGGATAGTGGTGACAGTACAGTACAGAATAGTGCTGGTTACAGAGGATTGTGGTGACAGTAGAGAGGACAGAATATTGCTGCTTAGAGAGCATAGTGGTGACAGAGAGAGGACAGAATATTGCTGCTTAGAGAGCATAGTGGTGACAGAGAGATGACAGAATAGTGCTGGTTACAGGGGGTAGTGGTGAGAAGTATAGAGGCCAGAAAAGGACAGATTAGTGCTGGTTATAGAGTATAGTTGTAGCAGTATACAGAGGAGAGTTTACTGCTGGTTACAGGGTATAGTGGTGGTAGTAGAGAGAGGACAGAATAGTGGCGGTTACAGAGGATAGTGGTAACAGTAGAGAGCAGAATAATGCTGGTTACAGAGGATAGTGGTGACAGTAGAGGACAGAATAGTGCTGGTTACAGGGGATAGTGGTGACAGAAAGAAAAGAATAGTGCTGGTTACAGGGGATAGTGCTGATAGTAGAGAGGACAGAATAGTGCTGGTTACAGGGGATAGTGGTGACAGTAGAGGACAGAATAGTGCTGGTTACAGGGGATAGTGCTGACAGTAGAGGACAGAATAGTGCTGGTTACAGTGGATAGTGGTGACAGTAGAGGACAGAATAGTGCTGGTTACAGGGAATAGTGGTGACAGTAGAGGACAGAATAGTGCTGGTTACAGGGGATAGTGGTGACAGTAGAGGACAGAATAGTGTTGGTTACAGGGAATAGTGGTGACAGTAGAGGACAGAATAGTGCTGGTTACAGGGAATAGTGGTGACAGTAGAGGACAGAATAGTGCTGCTTAGAGAGCATAGTGGTGACAGTAGAGGACAGAATAGTGCTGGTTACAGGGGATAGTGGTGACAGTAGAGAGGACAGAATAGTGCTGGTTACAGAGGATAGTGGTGACAGTAGAGGACAGAATAGTGCTGGTTACAGGGGATAGTGGTGACAGTAGAGGACAGAATAGTGCTGGTTACAGGGGATAGTGGTGACAGTACAGGACAGAATAGTGCTGCTTAGAGAGCATAGTGGTGACAGAGAGAGGACAGAATAGTGCTGGTTACAGGGGGTAGTGGTGAGAAGTATAGAGGCCAGAATAGGACAGATTAGTGCTGGTTATAGAGTATAGTTGTAGCAGTATACAGAGGAGAGTTTACTGCTAGTTACAGGGAATAGTGGTGGCAGTAGAGAGAGGACAGAATAGTGGCGGTTACAGAGGATAGTGGTGACAGTAGAGGGCAGAATAATGCTGGTTACAGAGGATAGTGGTGACAGTAGAGTACAGAATAGTGCTGGTTACAGGGGATAGTGGTGACAGTAGAGGACAGAATAGTGCTGGTTACAGAGGATAGTGGTGACAGTAGAGGACAGAATAGTGCTGGTTACAGAGGATAGTGGTGACAGTAGAGGACAGAATAGTGCTGGTTACAGGGGATAGTGGTGACAGTAGAGGACAGAATAGTGCTGGTTACAGAGGATAGTGGTGACTGTAGAGGACAGAATAGTGCTGGTTACAGAGGATAGTGGTGACAGTAGAGGACAGAATAGTGCTGGTTACAGAGAATAGTGGTGACAGTAGAGAGGACAGAATAGTGCTGGTTACAGGGGATAGTGGTGACAGTAGAGAGGACAGAATAGTGCTGGTTACAGAGGATAGTGGTGACAGTAGAGGACAGAATAGTGCTGGTTACAGGGGATAGTGGTGACAGTAGAGGACAGAATAGTGCTGGTTACAGATGATAGTGGTGACAGTAGAGAGGACAGAATAGTGCTGGTTACAGAGGATAGTGGTGACAGTAGAGGACAGAATAGTGCTGGTTATAGGGGATAGTGATGACAGAAAGAAAAGAATAGTGCTGGTTACAGGGGATAGTGGTGACAGTAGAGGACAGAATAGTGCTGGTTACAGGGGATAGTGGTGACAGTAGAGGACCTAATAGTGCTGGTTACAGGGGATAGTGGTGACAGTAGAGGACCGAATAGTGCTGGTTACAGGGGATAGTGGTGACAGTAGAGGACAGAATAGTGCTGGTTACAGGGGATAGTGGTGACTGTAGAGGACAGAATAGTGCTGGTTACAGAGGATAGTGGTGACTGTAGAGGACAGAATAGTGCTGGTTACAGGGGATAGTGGTGACAGTAGAGGACAGAATAGTGCTGGTTACAGAGGATAGTGGTGACTGTAGAGGACAGAATAGTGCTGGTTACAGGGGATAGTGGTGACAGTAGAGGACAGAATAGTGCTGGTTACAGAGGATAGTGGTGACAGTAGAGGACAGAATAGTGCTGGTTACAGAGGATAGTGGTGACAGTAGAGGACAGAATATTGCTGCTTAGAGAGCATAGTGGTAACAGTAGAGAGAGGATAGAATAGTGCTGGTTACAGAGGATAGTGGTGACAGTAGAGGACAGAATAGTGCTGGTTACAGGGGATAGTGGTGACAGTAGAGGACAGAATAGTGCTGGTTACAGAGGATAGTGGTGACAGTAGAGGACAGAATAGTGCTGGTTACAGAGGATAGTGGTGACAGTAGAGGACAGAATTGTGCTGGTTACAGAGGATAGTGGTGACAGTAGAGGACAGAATTGTGCTGGTTACAGGGGATAGTGGTGACAGTAGAGGACAGAATAGTGCTGGTTACAGGGGATAGTGGTGACAGTAGAGGACAGAATAGTGCTGGTTACAGGGGATAGTGGTGACAGTAGAGGACAGAATAGTGCTGGTTACAGGGGATAGTGGTGACAGTACAGGACAGAATAGTGCTGGTTACAGAGGATAGTGGTGACAGTAGAGAGGACAGAATATTGCTGCTTAGAGAGCATAGTGGTGACAGAGAGAGGACAGAATAGTGCTGGTTACAGGGGGTAGTGGTGAGAAGTATAGAGGCCAGAATAGGACAGATTAGTGCTGGTTATAGAGTATAGTTGTAGCAGTATACAGAGGAGAGTTTACTGCTGGTTACAGGGAATAGTGGTGGCAATAGAAAGAATAGTGATGGTTACAGAGGATAGTGGTGACAGTAGAGGGCAGAATAATGCTGGTTACAGAGGATAGTGGTGACAGTAGAGGACAGAATAGTGCTGGTTACAGGGGATAGTGGTGACAGTAGAGGATAGAATAGTGCTGGTTACAGGGGATAGTGGTGACAGTAGGGGACAGAATAGTGCTGGTTACAGAGGATAGTGGTGACAGGACAGAATAGTGCTGGTTACAGAGGAGAGTGGTGACAGTAGAGGAGAGAATAGTGCTGGTAACAGAGGATAGTGGTGACAATAGAGAGGACAGAATAGTGCTGGTTACAGGGGATAGTAGTGATAGCTTGAGGACAGAATAGTGCTGGTTACAGAGGATAGTGGTGACAGAAGAGGACAGAATAGTGCTGGTTACAGAGGATAGTGGTGACAGTAGAGGACAGAATAGTGCTGGTTACAGAGGATAGTGGTGACAGTAGAGGACAGAATAGTGCTGGTTACAGGGGATAGTGCTGACAGTAGAGGACAAAATAGTGCTGGTTACAGAGGATAGTGGTGACAGTAGAGAGGACAGAATAGTGCTGGTTACAGGGGATAGTGGTGACAGTAGAGGACAGAATAGTGCTGGTTACAGGGGATAGTGGTGACAGAGGACAGAATAGTGCTGGTTACAGAGGATAGTGCTGACAGTAGAGGACAAAATAGTGCTGGTTACAGAGGATAGTGGTGACAGTAGAGAGGACAGAATAGTGCTGGTTACAAGGGATAGTGGTGACAGTAGAGAGAGGACAGAATAGTGCTGCTTAGAGAGCATAGTGGTAATAGTAGAGAGAGGACAGAATAGTGCTGGTTACAGGGGATAGTGGTGACAGTAGAGAACAGAATAGTGCTGGTTACAGAGGATAGTGGTGAGAGTAGAGGACAGAATAGTGCTGGTTACAGAGGATAGTGGTGACAGTAGAGAGGACAGAATAGTGCTGGTTACAAGGGATAGTGGTGACAGTAGAGAGAGGACAGAATAGTGCTGCTTAGAGAGCATAGTGGTAATAGTAGAGAGAGGACAGAATAGTGCTGGTTACAGGGGATAGTGGTGACAGTAGAGGACAGAATAGTGCTGGTTACAGAGGATAGTGGTGACAGTAGAGGACAGAATAGTGCTGGTTACAGAGAATAGTGGTGACAGTAGAGGACAGAATAGTGCTGGTTACAGAGGATAGTGGTGACTGTAGAGGACAGAATAGTGCTGGTTACAGGGGATAGTGGTGACAGTAGACGACAGAATAGTGCTGGTTACAGGGGATAGTGGTGAGAAGTATAGGGGCCAGAATAGGACAGATTAGTGCTGGTTATAGAGTATAGTTGTAGCAGTATACAGAGGAGAGTTTACTACTGGTTACAGGGAATAGTGGTGGCAATAGAAAGAATAGTGATGGTTACAAGGGATAGTGGTGCCAGTAGAGAGAGGACAGAATAGTGGTGGTTACAGGGGATAGTGGTGACAGTAGAGAGGACAGAATAGTGCTGGTTACAGGGGATAGTGGTGACAGTAGAGAGGACAGAATAGTGCTGGTTACAGGGGATAGTGGTGACAGTAGAGAGGACAGAATAGTGCTGGTTACAGAGGATAGTGGTGACAGTAGAGAGGACAGAATAGTGCTGGTTACAGAGGATAGTGGTGACAGTAGAGGACAGAATAGTGCTGGTTACAGGGGATAGTGGTGACAGTAGAGGACCGAATAATGCTGGTTATAGGGGATAGTGGTGACAGAAAGAAAAGAATAGTGCTGGTTACAGAGGATAGTGGTGACAGTAGAGGACAGAATAGTGCTGGTTACAGAGGATAGTGGTGACAGTAGAGAGGACAGAATAGTGCTGGTTATAGGGGATAGTGGTGACAGAAAGAAAAGAATAGTGCTGCTTAGAGAGCATAGTGGTGACAGTAGAGGACAGAATAGTGCTGGTTACAGGGGATAGTGGTGACAGTAGAGGGGACAGAATAGTGCTGGTTACAGAGGATAGTGGTGACTGTAGAGGACAGAATAGTGCTGGTTACAGGGGATAGTGGTGACAGTAGAGGACAGAATAGTGCTGGTTACAGAGGATAGTGGTGACAGTAGAGGACAGAATAGTGCTGGTTACAGGGGATAGTGGTGACAGTACAGTACAGAATAGTGCTGGTTACAGAGGATTGTGGTGACAGTAGAGAGGACAGAATATTGCTGCTTAGAGAGCATAGTGGTGACAGAGAGAGGACAGAATATTGCTGCTTAGAGAGCATAGTGGTGACAGAGAGAGGACAGAATAGTGCTGGTTACAGGGGGTAGTGGTGAGAAGTATAGAGGCCAGAATAGGACAGATTAGTGCTGGTTATAGAGTATAGTTGTAGCAGTATACAGAGGAGAGTTTACTGCTGGTTACAGGGAATAGTGGTGGTAGTAGAGAGAGGACAGAATAGTGGCGGTTACAGAGGATAGTGGTAACAGTAGAGAGCAGAATAATGCTGGTTACAGAGGATAGTGGTGACAGTAGAGGACAGAATAGTGCTGGTTACAGGGGATAGTGGTGACAGTAGAGGACAGAATAGTGCTGGTTACAGTGGATAGTGGTGACAGTAGAGGACAGAATAGTGCTGGTTACAGGGGATAGTGGTGACAGTAGAGGACAGAATAGTGCTGGTTACAGGGGATAGTGGTGACAGTAGAGGACAGAATAGTGCTGGTTACAGGGAATAGTGGTGACAGTAGAGGACAGAATAGTGCTGGTTACAGGGAATAGTGGTGACAGTAGAGGACAGAATAGTGCTGCTTAGAGAGCATAGTGGTGACAGTAGAGGACAGAATAGTGCTGGTTACAGGGGATAGTGGTGACAGTAGAGAGGACAGAATAGTGCTGGTTACAGAGGATAGTGGTGACAGTAGAGGACAGAATAGTGCTGGTTACAGGGGATAGTGGTGACTGTAGAGTACAGAATAGTGCTGGTTACAGAGGATAGTGGTGACAGTAGAGGACAGAATAGTGCTGGTTACAGAGAATAGTGGTGACAGTAGAGAGGACAGAATAGTGCTGGTTACAGGGGATAGTGGTGACAGTAGAGAGGACAGAATAGTGCTGGTTACAGAGGATAGTGGTGACAGTAGAGGACAGAATAGTGCTGGTTACAGGGGATAGTGGTGACAGTAGAGGACAGAATAGTGCTGGTTACAGAGGATAGTGGTGACAGTAGAGAGGACAGAATAGTGCTGGTTACAGAGGATAGTGGTGACAGTAGAGGACAGAATAGTGCTGGTTACAGGGGATAGTGGTGACAGTACAGGACAGAAGAGTGCTGCTTAGAGAGCATAGTGGTGACAGAGAGAGGACAGAATAGTGCTGGTTACAGGGGGTAGTGGTGAGAAGTATAGAGGCCAGAATAGGACAGATTAGTGCTGGTTATAGAGTATAGTTGTAGCAGTATACAGAGGAGAGTTTACTGCTGGTTACAGGGAATAGTGGTGGTAGTAGAGAGAGGACAGAATAGTGGCGGTTACAGAGGATAGTGGTAACAGTAGAGAGCAGAATAATGCTGGTTACAGAGGATAGTGGTGACAGTAGAGGACAGAATAGTGCTGGTTACAGGGGATAGTGGTGACAGAAAGAAAAGAATAGTGCTGGTTACAGGGGATAGTGGTGACAGTAGAGGACAGAATAGTGCTGGTTACAGGGGATAGTGGTGACAGTAGAGGACAGAATAGTGCTGGTTACAGTGGATAGTGGTGACAGTAGAGGACAGAATAGTGCTGGTTACAGGGGATAGTGGTGACAGTAGAGGACAGAATAGTGCTGGTTACAGGGGATAGTGGTGACAGTAGAGGACAGAATAGTGCTGGTTACAGGGAATAGTGGTGACAGTAGAGGACAGAATAGTGCTGGTTACAGGGAATAGTGGTGACAGTAGAGGACAGAATAGTGCTGCTTAGAGAGCATAGTGGTGACAGTAGAGGACAGAATAGTGCTGGTTACAGGGGATAGTGGTGACAGTAGAGAGGACAGAATAGTGCTGGTTACAGAGGATAGTGGTGACAGTAGAGGACAGAATAGTGCTGGTTACAGGGGATAGTGGTGACTGTAGAGTACAGAATAGTGCTGGTTACAGAGGATAGTGGTGACAGTAGAGGACAGAATAGTGCTGGTTACAGAGAATAGTGGTGACAGTAGAGAGGACAGAATAGTGCTGGTTACAGGGGATAGTGGTGACAGTAGAGAGGACAGAATAGTGCTGGTTACAGAGGATAGTGGTGACAGTAGAGGACAGAATAGTGCTGGTTACAGGGGATAGTGGTGACAGTAGAGGACAGAATAGTGCTGGTTACAGAGGATAGTGGTGACAGTAGAGAGGACAGAATAGTGCTGGTTACAGAGGATAGTGGTAACAGTAGAGGACAGAATAGTGCTGGTTACAGGGGATAGTGCTGATAGTAGAGAGGACAGAATAGTGCTGGTTACAGGGGATATTTGTGACAGTAGAGAAGACAGAATAGTGCTGGTTACAGGGGATAGTGGTGACAGTAGAGGACAGAATAGTGCTGGTTACAGGGAATAGTGGTGACAGTAGAGGACAGAATAGTGCTGGTTACAGGGGATAGTGGTGACAGTAGAGAGGACAGAATAGTGCTGGTTACAGAGGATAGTGGTGACAGTAGAGGGGACAGAATAGTGCTGGTTACAGAGGATAGTGGTGACAGTAGAGGACAGAATAGTGCTGGTTACAGGGGATAGTGGTGACAGTAGAGGACAGAATAGTGCTGGTTACAGGGGATAGTGGTGACAGTAGAGGACAGAATAGTGCTGGTTACAGGGGATAGTGGTGACAGTAGAGGACCGAATAGTGCTGGTTACAGGGGATAGTGGTGACAGTAGAGGACCGAATAGTGCTGGTTACAGGGGATAGTGGTGACAGTAGAGGACAGAATAGTGCTGGTTACAGGGGATAGTGGTGACAGTAGAGGACAGAATAGTGCTGGTTACAGAGGATAGTGGTGACTGTAGAGGACAGAATAGTGCTGGTTACAGGGGATAGTGGTGACAGTAGAAAGGACAGAATAGTGCTGGTTACAGAGGATAGTGGTGACAGTAGAGGACAGAATAGTGCTGGTTACAGGGGATAGTGGTGACAGTAGAGGACCGAATAATGCTGGTTATAGGGGATAGTGGTGACAGAAAGAAAAGAATAGTGCTGGTTACAGAGGATAGTGGTGACAGTAGAGGACAGAATAGTGCTGGTTATAGGGGATAGTGGTGACAGAAAGAAAAGAATAGTGCTGCTTAGAGAGCATAGTGGTGACAGTAGAGGACAGAATAGTGCTGGTTACAGGGGATAGTGGTGACAGTAGAGGACAGAATAGTGCTGGTTACAGAGGATAGTGGTGACAGTAGAGGACAGAATAGTGCTGGTTACAGAGAATAGTGGTGACAGTAGAGGACAGAATAGTGCTGGTTACAGAGGATAGTGGTGACTGTAGAGGACAGAATAGTGCTGGTTACAGGGGATAGTGGTGACAGTAGAGGACAGAATAGTGCTGGTTTCAGGGGATAGTGGTGAGAAGTATAGGGGCCAGAATAGGACAGATTAGTGCTGGTTATAGAGTATAGTTGTAGCAGTATACAGAGGAGAGTTTACTGCTGGTTACAGGGAATAGTGGTGGCAATAGAAAGAATAGTGATGGTTACAAGGGATAGTGGTGCCAGTAGAGAGAGGACAGAATAGTGGTGGTTACAGGGGATAGTGGTGACAGTAGAGAGGACAGAATAGTGCTGGTTACAGGGGATAGTGGTGACAGTAGAGAGGACAGAATAGTGCTGGTTACAGGGGATAGTGGTGACAGTAGAGAGGACAGAATAGTGCTGGTTACAGGGGATAGTGGTGACAGTAGAGAGGACAGAATAGTGCTGGTTACAGAGGATAGTGGTGACAGTAGAGGACAGAATAGTGCTGGTTACAGGGGATAGTGGTGACAGTAGAGGACCGAATAATGCTGGTTATAGGGGATAGTGGTGACAGAAAGAAAAGAATAGTGCTGGTTACAGAGGATAGTGGTGACAGTAGAGGACAGAATAGTGCTGGTTACAGAGGATAGTGGTGACAGTAGAGAGGACAGAATAGTGCTGGTTATAGGGGATAGTGGTGACAGAAAGAAAAGAATAGTGCTGCTTAGAGAGCATAGTGGTGACAGTAGAGGACAGAATAGTGCTGGTTACAGGGGATAGTGGTGACAGTAGAGGGGACAGAATAGTGCTGGTTACAGAGGATAGTGGTGACTGTAGAGGACAGAATAGTGCTGGTTACAGAGGATAGTGGTGACAGTAGAGGACAGAATAGTGCTGGTTACAGAGGATAGTGGTGACAGTAGAGGACAGAATAGTGCTGGTTACAGGGGATAGTGGTGACAGTAGAGGACAGAATAGTGCTGGTTACAGGGGATAGTGGTGACAGTACAGTACAGAATAGTGCTGGTTACAGAGGATTGTGGTGACAGTAGAGAGGACAGAATATTGCTGCTTAGAGAGCATAGTGGTGACAGAGAGAGGACAGAATATTGCTGCTTAGAGAGCATAGTGGTGACAGAGAGAGGACAGAATAGTGCTGGTTACAGGGGGTAGTGGTGAGAAGTATAGAGGCCAGAATAGGACAGATTAGTGCTGGTTATAGAGTATAGTTGTAGCAGTATACAGAGGAGAGTTTACTGCTGGTTACAGGGAATAGTGGTGGTAGTAGAGAGAGGACAGAATAGTGGCGGTTACAGAGGATAGTGGTGACAGTAGAGAGCAGAATAATGCTGGTTACAGAGGATAGTGGTGACAGTAGAGAGCAGAATAATGCTGGTTACAGAGGATAGTGGTGACAGTAGAGGACAGAATAGTGCTGGTTACAGGGGATAGTGGTGACAGAAAGAAAAGAATAGTGCTAGTTACAGGGGATAGTGGTGACAGTAGAGGACAGAATAGTGCTGGTTACAGGGGATAGTGGTGACAGTAGAGGACAGAATAGTGCTGGTTACAGTGGATAGTGGTGACAGTAGAGGACAGAATAGTGCTGGTTACAGGGGATAGTGGTGACAGTAGAGGACAGAATAGTGCTGGTTACAGGGGATAGTGGTGACAGTAGAGGACAGAATAGTGCTGGTTACAGGGAATAGTGATGACAGTAGAGGACAGAATAGTGCTGCTTAGAGAGCATAGTGGTGACAGTAGAGGACAGAATAGTGCTGGTTACAGGGGATAGTGGTGACAGTAGAGAGGACAGAATAGTGCTGGTTACAGAGGATAGTGGTGACAGTAGAGGACAGAATAGTGCTGGTTACAGGGGATAGTGGTGACAGTAGAGGACAGAATAGTGCTGGTTACAGGGGATAGTGGTGAAAGTAGAGGACAGAATAGTGCTGGTTACAGAGGATAGTGGTGACAGTAGAGGACAGAATAGTGCTGGTTACAGAGGATAGTGGTGACAGTAGAGGAGAGAATATTGCTGCTTAGAGAGCATAGTGGTAACAGTAGAGAGAGGATAGAATAGTGCTGGTTACAGAGGATAGTGGTGACAGTAGAGGACAGAATAGTGCTGGTTACAGGGGATAGTGGTGACAGTAGAGGACAGAATAGTGCTGGTTACAGGGGATAGTGGTGACAGTAGAGGACAGAATAGTGCTGGTTACAGGGGATAGTGGTGACAGTACAGGACAGAATAGTGCTGGTTAAAGAGGATAGTGGTGACAGTAGAGAGGACAGAATATTGCTGCTTAGAGAGCATAGTGGTGACAGAGAGAGGACAGAATAGTGCTGGTTACAGGGGCTAGTGGTGAGAAGTATAGAGGCCAGAATAGGACAGATTAGTGCTGGTTATAGAGTATAGTTGTAGCAGTATACAGAGGAGAGTTTACTGCTAGTTACAGGGAATAGTGGTGGCAGTAGAGAGAGGACAGAATAGTGGCGGTTACAGAGGATAGTGGTGACAGTAGAGGGCAGAATAATGCTGGTTACAGAGGATAGTGGTGACAGTAGAGGACAGAATAGTGCTGGTTACAGGGGATAGTGGTGACAGTAGAGGACACAATAGTGCTGGTTACAGAGGATAGTGGTGACAGTAGAGGACAGAATAGTGCTGGTTACAGAGGATAGTGGTGACAGTAGAGGACAGAATAGTGCTGGTTACAGGGGATAGTGGTGACTGTAGAGTACAGAATAGTGCTGGTTACAGAGAATAGTGGTGACAGTAGAGGACAGAATAGTGCTGGTTACAGAGGATAGTGGTGACTGTAGAGGACAGAATAGTGCTGGTTACAGGGGATAGTGGTGACAGTAGAGGACAGAATAGTGCTGGTTACAGGGGATAGTGGTGAGAAGTATAGGGGCCAGAATAGGACAGATTAGTGCTGGTTATAGAGTATAGTTGTAGCAGTATACAGAGGAGAGTTTACTGCTGGTTACAGGGAATAGTGGTGGCAATAGAAAGAATAGTGATGGTTACAAGGGATAGTGGTGCCAGTAGAGAGAGGACAGAATAGTGGTGGTTACAGGGGATAGTGGTGACAGTAGAGAGGACAGAATAGTGCTGGTTACAGGGGATAGTGGTGACAGTAGAGAGGACAGAATAGTGCTGGTTACAGGGGATAGTGGTGACAGTAGAGAGGACAGAATAGTGCTGGTTACAGAGGATAGTGGTGACAGTAGAGGACAGAATAGTGCTGGTTACAGGGGATAGTGGTGACAGTAGAGGACCGAATAATGCTGGTTATAGGGGATAGTGGTGACAGAAAGAAAAGAATAGTGCTGGTTACAGAGGATAGTGGTGACAGTAGAGGACAGAATAGTGCTGGTTACAGAGGATAGTGGTGACAGTAGAGAGGACAGAATAGTGCTGGTTATAGGGGATAGTGGTGACAGAAAGAAAAGAATAGTGCTGCTTAGAGAGCATAGTGGTGACAGTAGAGGACAGAATAGTGCTGGTTACAGGGGATAATGGTGACAGTAGAGGGGACAGAATAGTGCTGGTTACAGAGGATAGTGGTGACTGTAGAGGACAGAATAGTGCTGGTTACAGGGGATAGTGGTGACAGTAGAGGACAGAATAGTGCTGGTTACAGAGGATAGTGGTGACAGTAGAGGACAGAATAGTGCTGGTTACAGGGGATAGTGGTGACTGTAGAGTACAGAATAGTGCTGGTTACAGAGAATAGTGGTGACAGTAGAGGACAGAATAGTGCTGGTTACAGAGGATAGTGGTGACTGTAGAGGACAGAATAGTGCTGGTTACAGGGGATAGTGGTGACAGTAGAGGACAGAATAGTGCTGGTTACAGGGGGTAGTGGTGAGAAGTATAGAGGCCAGAATAGGACAGATTAGTGCTGGTTATAGAGTATAGTTGTAGCAGTATACAGAGGAGAGTTTACTGCTGGTTACAGGGAATAGTGGTGGTAGTAGAGAGAGGATAGAATAGTGGCGGTTACAGAGGATAGTGGTAACAGTAGAGAGCAGAATAATGCTGGTTACAGAGGATAGTGGTGACAGTAGAGGACAGAATAGTGCTGGTTACAGGGGATAGTGGTGACAGAAAGAAAAGAATAGTGCTGGTTACAGGGGATAGTGGTGACAGTAGAGGACAGAATAGTGCTGGTTACAGGGGATAGTGGTGACAGTAGAGGACAGAATAGTGCTGGTTACAGGGGATAGTGGTGACAGTAGAGGACAGAATAGTGCTGGTTACAGTGGATAGTGGTGACAGTAGAGGACAGAATAGTGCTGGTTACAGGGGATAGTGGTGACAGTAGAGGACAGAATAGTGCTGGTTACAGGGAATAGTGGTGACAGTAGAGGACAGAATAGTGCTGGTTACAGGGAATAGTGGTGACAGTAGAGGACAGAATAGTGCTGCTTAGAGAGCATAGTGGTGACAGTAGAGGACAGAATAGTGCTGGTTACAGGGGATAGTGGTGACAGTAGAGAGGACAGAATAGTGCTGGTTACAGAGGATAGTGGTGACAGTAGAGGACAGAATAGTGCTGGTTACAGGGGATAGTGGTGACAGTAGAGGACAGAATAGTGCTGGTTACAGGGGATAGTGGTGAAAGTAGAGGACAGAATAGTGCTGGTTACAGAGGATAGTGGTGACAGTAGAGGACAGAATAGTGCTGGTTACAGAGGATAGTGGTGACAGTAGAGGAGAGAATATTGCTGCTTAGAGAGCATAGTGGTAACAGAGAGAGGATAGAATAGTGCTGGTTACAGAGGATAGTGGTGACAGTAGAGGACAGAATAGTGCTGGTTACAGGGGATAGTGGTGACAGTAGAGGACAGAATAGTGCTGGTTACAGGGGATAGTGGTGACAGTACAGGACAGAATAGTGCTGGTTAAAGAGGATAGTGGTGACAGAGAGAGGACAGAATATTGCTGCTTAGAGAGCATAGTGGTGACAGAGAGAGGACAGAATAGTGCTGGTTACAGGGGGTAGTGGTGAGAAGTATAGAGGCCAGAATAGGACAGATTAGTGCTGGTTATAGAGTATAGTTGTAGCAGTATACAGAGGAGAGTTTACTGCTAGTTACAGGGAATAGTGGTGGCAGTAGAGAGAGGACAGAATAGTGGCGGTTACAGAGGATAGTGGTAACAGTAGAGGGCAGAATAATGCTGGTTACAGAGGATAGTGGTGACAGTAGAGGACAGAATAGTGCTGGTTACAGGGGATAGTGGTGACAGTAGAGGACACAATAGTGCTGGTTACAGAGGATAGTGGTGAGAGTAGAGGACAGAATAGTGCTGGTTACAGAGGATAGTGGTGACAGTAGAGGACAGAATAGTGCTGGTTACAGGGGATAGTGGTGACTGTAGAGTACAGAATAGTGCTGGTTACAGAGGATAGTGGTGACAGTAGAGGACAGAATAGTGCTGGTTACAGAGAATAGTGGTGACAGTAGAGAGGACAGAATAGTGCTGGTTACAGGGGATAGTGGTGACAGTAGAAAGGACAGAATAGTGCTGGTTACAGAGGATAGTGGTGACAGTAGAGGACAGAATAGTGCTGGTTACAGGGGATAGTGGTGACAGTAGAGGACAGAATAGTGCTGGTTACAGGGGATAGTGGTGACAGTAGAGAGGACAGAATAGTGCTGGTTACAGAGGATAGTGGTGACAGTAGAGGACAGAATAGTGCTGGTTACAGGGGATAGTGCTGATAGTAGAGAGGACAGAATAGTGCTGGTTACAGGGGATATTTGTGACAGTAGAGAAGACAGAATAGTGCTGGTTACAGGGGATAGTGGTGACAGTAGAGGACAGAATAGTGCTGGTTACAGGGAATAGTGGTGACAGTAGAGGACAGAATAGTGCTGGTTACAGAGGATAGTGGTGACAGTAGAGGGGACAGAATAGTGCTGGTTACAGAGGATAGTGGTGACAGTAGAGGGGACAGAATAGTGCTGGTTACAGAGGATAGTGGTGACAGTAGAGGACAGAATAGTGCTGGTTACAGGGGATAGTGGTGACAGTAGAGGACAGAATAGTGCTGGTTACAGGGGATAGTGGTGACAGTAGAGGACAGAATAGTGCTGGTTACAGGGGATAGTGGTGACAGTAGAGGACCGAATAGTGCTGGTTACAGGGGATAGTGGTGACAGTAGAGGACCGAATAGTGCTGGTTACAGGGGATAGTGGTGACAGTAGAGGACAGAATAGTGCTGGTTACAGGGGATAGTGGTGACAGTAGAGGACAGAATAGTGCTGGTTACAGAGGATAGTGGTGACTGTAGAGGACAGAATAGTGCTGGTTACAGGGGATAGTGGTGACAGTAGAAAGGACAGAATAGTGCTGGTTACAGAGGATAGTGGTGACAGTAGAGGACAGAATAGTGCTGGTTACAGGGGATAGTGGTGACAGTAGAGGACCGAATAATGCTGGTTATAGGGGATAGTGGTGACAGAAAGAAAAGAATAGTGCTGGTTACAGAGGATAGTGGTGACAGTAGAGGACAGAATAGTGCTGGTTACAGAGGATAGTGGTGACAGTAGAGAGGACAGAATAGTGCTGGTTATAGGGGATAGTGGTGACAGAAAGAAAAGAATAGTGCTGCTTAGAGAGCATAGTGGTGACAGTAGAGGACAGAATAGTGCTGGTTACAGGGGATAGTGGTGACAGTAGAGGGGACAGAATAGTGCTGGTTACAGAGGATAGTGGTGACTGTAGAGGACAGAATAGTGCTGGTTACAGGGGATAGTGGTGACAGTAGAGGACAGAATAGTGCTGGTTACAGAGGATAGTGGTGACAGTAGAGGACAGAATAGTGCTGGTTACAGGGGATAGTGGTGACAGTAGAGGACAGAATAGTGCTGGTTACAGGGGATAGTGGTGACAGTACAGTACAGAATAGTGCTGGTTACAGAGGATTGTGGTGACAGTAGAGAGGACAGAATATTGCTGCTTAGAGAGCATAGTGGTGACAGAGAGAGGACAGAATATTGCTGCTTAGAGAGCATAGTGGTGACAGAGAGAGGACAGAATATTGCTGCTTAGAGAGCATAGTGGTGACAGAGAGAGGACAGAATAGTGCTGGTTACAGGGGGTAGTGGTGAGAAGTATAGAGGCCAGAAAAGGACAGATTAGTGCTGGTTATAGAGTATAGTTGTAGCAGTATACAGAGGAGAGTTTACTGCTGGTTACAGGGAATAGTGGTGGTAGTAGAGAGAGGACAGAATAGTGGCGGTTACAGAGGATAGTGGTAACAGTAGAGAGCAGAATAATGCTGGTTACAGAGGATAGTGGTGACAGTAGAGGACAGAATAGTGCTGGTTACAGGGGATAGTGGTGACAGAAAGAAAAGAATAGTGCTGGTTACAGGGGATAGTGCTGATAGTAGAGAGGACAGAATAGTGCTGGTTACAGGGGATAGTGGTGACAGTAGAGGACAGAATAGTGCTGGTTACAGGGGATAGTGGTGACAGTAGAGGACAGAATAGTGCTGGTTACAGTGGATAGTGGTGACAGTAGAGGACAGAATAGTGCTGGTTACAGGGAATAGTGGTGACAGTAGAGGACAGAATAGTGCTGGTTACAGGGGATAGTGGTGACAGTAGAGGACAGAATAGTGTTGGTTACAGGGAATAGTGGTGACAGTAGAGGACAGAATAGTGCTGGTTACAGGGAATAGTGGTGACAGTAGAGGACAGAATAGTGCTGCTTAGAGAGCATAGTGGTGACAGTAGAGGAGAGAATAGTGCTGGTTACAGGGGATAGTGGTGACAGTAGAGAGGACAGAATAGTGCTGGTTACAGAGGATAGTGGTGACAGTAGAGGACAGAATAGTGCTGGTTACAGGGGATAGTGGTGACAGTAGAGGACAGAATAGTGCTGGTTACAGGGGATAGTGGTGAAAGTAGAGGACAGAATAGAGCTGGTTACAGAGGATTGTGGTGACAGTAGAGGACAGAATAGTGCTGGTTACAGAGGATAGTGGTAACAGTAGAGAGCAGAATAATGCTGGTTACAGAGGATAGTGGTGACAGTAGAGGACAGAATAGTGCTGGTTACAGGGGATAGTGGTGACAGAAAGAAAAGAATAGTGCTGGTTACAGGGGATAGTGCTGATAGTAGAGAGGACAGAATAGTGCTGGTTACAGGGGATAGTGGTGACAGTAGAGGACAGAATAGTGCTGGTTACAGGGGATAGTGGTGACAGTAGAGGACAGAATAGTGCTGGTTACAGTGGATAGTGGTGACAGTAGAGGACAGAATAGTGCTGGTTACAGGGAATAGTGGTGACAGTAGAGGACAGAATAGTGCTGGTTACAGGGGATAGTGGTGACAGTAGAGGACAGAATAGTGTTGGTTACAGGGAATAGTGGTGACAGTAGAGGACAGAATAGTGCTGGTTACAGGGAATAGTGGTGACAGTAGAGGACAGAATAGTGCTGCTTAGAGAGCATAGTGGTGACAGTAGAGGACAGAATAGTGCTGGTTACAGGGGATAGTGGTGACAGTAGAGAGGACAGAATAGTGCTGGTTACAGAGGATAGTGGTGACAGTAGAGGACAGAATAGTGCTGGTTACAGGGGATAGTGGTGACAGTAGAGGACAGAATAGTGCTGGTTACAGGGGATAGTGGTGACAGTACAGGACAGAATAGAGCTGGTTACAGAGGATTGTGGTGACAGTAGAGGACAGAATAGTGCTGGTTACAGAGGATAGTGGTGACAGTAGAGGAGAGAATATTGCTGCTTAGAGAGCATAGTGGTAACAGTAGAGAGAGGATAGAATAGTGCTGGTTACAGAGGATAGTGGTGACAGTAGAGGACAGAATAGTGCTGGTTACAGGGGATAGTGGTGACAGTAGAGGACAGAATAGTGCTGGTTACAGGGGATAGTGGTGACAGTACAGGACAGAATAGTGCTGGTTAAAGAGGATAGTGGTGACAGTAGAGAGGACAGAATATTGCTGCTTAGAGAGCATAGTGGTGACAGAGAGAGGACAGAATAGTGCTGGTTACAGGGGGTAGTGGTGAGAAGTATAGAGGCCAGAATAGGACAGATTAGTGCTGGTTATAGAGTATAGTTGTAGCAGTATACAGAGGAGAGTTTACTGCTAGTTACAGGGAATAGTGGTGGCAGTAGAGAGAGGACAGAATAGTGGCGGTTACAGAGGATAGTGGTGACAGTAGAGGGCAGAATAATGCTGGTTACAGAGGATAGTGGTGACAGCAGAGGACAGAATAGTGCTGGTTACAGGGGATAGTGGTGACAGTAGAGGACAGAATAGTGCTGGTTACAGAGGATAGTGGTGACAGTAGAGGACAGAATAGTGCTGGTTACAGAGGATAGTGGTGACAGTAGAGGACAGAATAGTGCTGGTTACAGGGGATAGTGGTGACTGTAGAGGACAGAATAGTGCTGGTTACAGAGGATAGTGGTGACAGTAGAGAACAGAATAGTGCTGGTTACAGAGAATAGTGGTGACAGTAGAGAGGACAGAATAGTGCTGGTTACTGGGGATAGTGGTGACAGTAGAGGACAGAATAGTGCTGGTTACAGGGGATAGTGGTGACAGTAGAGGACAGAATAGTGCTGGTTACAGAGGATAGTGGTGACAGTAGAGAGGACAGAATAGTGCTGGTTACAGAGGATAGTGGTGACAGTAGAGGACAGAATAGTGCTGGTTATAGGGGATAGTGATGACAGAAAGAAAAGAATAGTGCTGGTTACAGGGGATAGTGCTGATAGTAGACAGGACAGAATAGTGCTGGTTACAGGGGATATTTGTGACAGTAGAGAGGACAGAATAGTGCTGGTTACAGGGGATAGTGGTGACAGTAGAGGACAGAATAGTGCTGGTTACAGGGAATAGTGGTGACAGTAGAGGACAGAATAGTGCTGGTTACAGGGGATAGTGGTGACAGTAGAGAGGACAGAATAGTGCTGGTTACAGAGGATAGTGG
This sequence comes from Eleutherodactylus coqui, assembly GCA_035609135.1. NCBI lineage: Eukaryota > Metazoa > Chordata > Amphibia > Anura > Eleutherodactylidae > Eleutherodactylus > Eleutherodactylus coqui. The sequence goes on from CM069409.1 coordinate 417,887, forward strand.
TGACAGTAGAGGGGACAGAATAGTGCTGGTTACAGAGGATAGTGGTGACAGTAGAGGACAGAATAGTGCTGGTTACAGGGGATAGTGGTGACAGTAGAGGACAGAATAGTGCTGGTTACAGGGGATAGTGGTGACAGTAGAGGACAGAATAGTGCTGGTTACAGGGGATAGTGGTGACAGTAGAGGACCGAATAGTGCTGGTTACAGGGGATAGTGGTGACAGTAGAGGACCGAATAGTGCTGGTTACAGGGGATAGTGGTGACAGTAGAGGACAGAATAGTGCTGGTTACAGAGGATAGTGGTGACTGTAGAGGACAGAATAGTGCTGGTTACAGGGGATAGTGGTGACAGTAGAGGACAGAATAGTGCTGGTTACAGAGGATAGTGGTGACTGTAGAGGACAGAATAGTGCTGGTTACAGGGGATAGTGGTGACAGTAGAGGACAGAATAGTGCTGGTTACAGAGGATAGTGGTGACAGTAGAGGACAGAATAGTGCTGGTTACAGAGGATAGTGGTGACAGTAGAGGACAGAATATTGCTGCTTAGAGAGCATAGTGGTAACAGTAGAGAGAGGATAGAATAGTGCTGGTTACAGAGGATAGTGGTGACAGTAGAGGACAGAATAGTGCTGGTTACAGGGGATAGTGGTGACAGTAGAGGACAGAATAGTGCTGGTTACAGAGGATAGTGGTGACAGTAGAGGACAGAATAGTGCTGGTTACAGAGGATAGTGGTGACAGTAGAGGACAGAATTGTGCTGGTTACAGAGGATAGTGGTGACAGTAGAGGACAGAATTGTGCTGGTTACAGGGGATAGTGGTGACAGTAGAGGACAGAATAGTGCTGGTTACAGGGGATAGTGGTGACAGTAGAGGACAGAATAGTGCTGGTTACAGGGGATAGTGGTGACAGTAGAGGACAGAATAGTGCTGGTTACAGGGGATAGTGGTGACAGTAGAGGACAGAATAGTGCTGGTTATAGAGGATAGTGGTGACAGTAGAGAGGACAGAATATTGCTGCTTAGAGAGCATAGTGGTGACAGAGAGAGGACAGAATAGTGCTGGTTACAGGGGGTAGTGGTGAGAAGTATAGAGGCCAGAATAGGACAGATTAGTGCTGGTTATAGAGTATAGTTGTAGCAGTATACAGAGGAGAGTTTACTGCTGGTTACAGGGAATAGTGGTGGCAATAGAAAGAATAGTGATGGTTACAGAGGATAGTGGTGACAGTAGAGGGCAGAATAATGCTGGTTACAGAGGATAGTGGTGACAGTAGAGGACAGAATAGTGCTGGTTACAGGGGATAGTGGTGACAGTAGAGGATAGAATAGTGCTGGTTACAGGGGATAGTGGTGACAGTAGGGGACAGAATAGTGCTGGTTACAGAGGATAGTGGTGACAGGACAGAATAGTGCTGGTTACAGAGGAGAGTGGTGACAGTAGAGGAGAGAATAGTGCTGGTAACAGAGGATAGTGGTGACAATAGAGAGGACAGAATAGTGCTGGTTACAGGGGATAGTAGTGATAGCTTGAGGACAGAATAGTGCTGGTTACAGAGGATAGTGGTGACAGAAGAGGACAGAATAGTGCTGGTTACAGAGGATAGTGGTGACAGTAGAGGACAGAATAGTGCTGGTTACAGAGGATAGTGGTGACAGTAGAGGACAGAATAGTGCTGGTTACAGGGGATAGTGGTGACAGTAGAGGACAGAATAGTGCTGGTTACAGAGGATAGTGGTGACAGTAGAGGACAAAATAGTGCTGGTTACAGAGGATAGTGGTGACAGTAGAGAGGACAGAATAGTGCTGGTTACAAGGGATAGTGGTGACAGTAGAGAGAGGACAGAATAGTGCTGCTTAGAGAGCATAGTGGTAATAGTAGAGAGAGGACAGAATAGTGCTGGTTACAGGGGATAGTGGTGACAGTAGAGAACAGAATAGTGCTGGTTACAGAGGATAGTGGTGAGAGTAGAGGACAGAATAGTGCTGGTTACAGAGGATAGTGGTGACAGTAGAGAGGACAGAATATTGCTGCTTAGAGAGCATAGTGGTGACAGAGAGAGGACAGAATAGTGCTGGTTACAGGGGGTAGTGGTGAGAAGTATAGAGGCCAGAATAGGACAGATTAGTGCTGGTTATAGAGTATAGTTGTAGCAGTATACAGAGGACAGTTTACTGCTGGTTACAGGGAATAGTGGTGGCAATAGAAAGAATAGTGATGGTTACAGAGGATAGTGGTGACAGTAGAGGGCAGAATAATGCTGGTTACAGAGGATAGTGGTGACAGTAGAGGACAGAATAGTGCTGGTTACAGGGGATAGTGGTGACAGTAGAGGATAGAATAGTGCTGGTTACAGGGGATAGTGGTGACAGTAGGGGACAGAATAGTGCTGGTTACAGAGGATAGTGGTGACAGGACAGAATAGTGCTGGTTACAGAGGAGAGTGGTGACAGTAGAGGAGAGAATAGTGCTGGTAACAGAGGATAGTGGTGACAATAGAGAGGACAGAATAGTGCTGGTTACAGGGGATAGTAGTGATAGCTTGAGGACAGAATAGTGCTGGTTACAGAGGATAGTGGTGACAGAAGAGGACAGAATAGTGCTGGTTACAGGGGATAGTGGTGACAGTAGAGGACAGAATAGTGCTGGTTACAGGGGATAGTGGTGACAGTAGAGGATAGAATAGTGCTGGTTACAGAGGATAGTGGTGACAGTAGAGGACAGAATAGTGCTGGTTACAGAGGATAGTGGTGACAGTAGAGGACAGAATAGTGCTGGTTACAGGGGATAGTGGTGACAGTAGAGGACAGAATAGTGCTGGTTACAGAGGATAGTGGTGACAGTAGAGGACAAAATAGTGCTGGTTACAGAGGATAGTGGTGACAGTAGAGAGGACAGAATAGTGCTGGTTACAAGGGATAGTGGTGACAGTAGAGAGAGGACAGAATAGTGCTGCTTAGAGAGCATAGTGGTAATAGTAGAGAGAGGACAGAATAGTGCTGGTTACAGAGGATAGTGGTGACAGTAGAGGACAGAATAGTGCTGGTTACAGGGGATAGTGGTGACAGTAGAGGACAGAATAGTGCTGGTTACAGGGGATAGTGGTGACAGTACAGGACAGAATAGTGCTGGTTAAAGAGGATAGTGGTGACAGTAGAGAGGACAGAATATTGCTGCTTAGAGAGCATAGTGGTGACAGAGAGAGGACAGAATAGTGCTGGTTACAGGGGGTAGTGGTGAGAAGTATAGAGGCCAGAATAGGACAGATTAGTGCTGGTTATAGAGTATAGTTGTAGCAGTATACAGAGGAGAGTTTACTGCTAGTTACAGGGAATAGTGGTGGCAGTAGAGAGAGGACAGAATAGTGGCGGTTACAGAGGATAGTGGTGACAGTAGAGGGCAGAATAATGCTGGTTACAGAGGATAGTGGTGGCAGTAGAGAGAGGACAGAATAGTGCTGGTTACAGGGGATAGTGGTGACAGTAGAGGACAGAATAGTGCTGGTTACAGAGGATAGTGGTGACAGTAGAGGACAGAATAGTGCTGGTTACAGAGGATAGTGGTGACAGTAGAGGACAGAATAGTGCTGGTTACAGGGGATAGTGGTGACTGTAGAGGACAGAATAGTGCTGGTTACAGAGGATAGTGGTGACAGTAGAGAACAGAATAGTGCTGGTTACAGAGAATAGTGGTGACAGTAGAGAGGACAGAATAGTGCTGGTTACAGGGGATAGTGGTGACAGTAGAGGACAGAATAGTGCTGGTTACAGGGGATAGTGGTGACAGTAGAGGACAGAATAGTGCTGGTTACAGAGGATAGTGGTGACAGTAGAGAGGACAGAATAGTGCTGGTTACAGAGGATAGTGGTGACAGTAGAGGACAGAATAGTGCTGGTTATAGGGGATAGTGATGACAGAAAGAAAAGAATAGTGCTGGTTACAGGGGATAGTGCTGATAGTAGACAGGACAGAATAGTGCTGGTTACAGGGGATATTTGTGACAGTAGAGAGGACAGAATAGTGCTGGTTACAGGGGATAGTGGTGACAGTAGAGGACAGAATAGTGCTGGTTACAGGGAATAGTGGTGACAGTAGAGGACAGAATAGTGCTGGTTACAGGGGATAGTGGTGACAGTAGAGAGGACAGAATAGTGCTGGTTACAGAGGATAGTGGTGACAGTAGAGGGGACAGAATAGTGCTGGTTACAGAGGATAGTGGTGACAGTAGAGGACAGAATAGTGCTGGTTACAGGGGATAGTGGTGACAGTAGAGGACAGAATAGTGCTGGTTACAGGGGATAGTGGTGACAGTAGAGGACAGAATAGTGCTGGTTACAGGGGATAGTGGTGACAGTAGAGGACCGAATAGTGCTGGTTACAGGGGATAGTGGTGACAGTAGAGGACCGAATAGTGCTGGTTACAGGGGATAGTGGTGACAGTAGAGGACAGAATAGTGCTGGTTACAGGGGATAGTGGTGACAGTAGAGGACAGAATAGTGCTGGTTACAGAGGATAGTGGTGACTGTAGAGGACAGAATAGTGCTGGTTACAGGGGATAGTGGTGACAGTAGAGGACAGAATAGTGCTGGTTACAGAGGATAGTGGTGACTGTAGAGGACAGAATAGTGCTGGTTACAGGGGATAGTGGTGACAGTAGAGGACAGAATAGTGCTGGTTACAGAGGATAGTGGTGACAGTAGAGGACAGAATAGTGCTGGTTACAGAGGATAGTGGTGACAGTAGAGGACAGAATATTGCTGCTTAGAGAGCATAGTGGTAACAGTAGAGAGAGGATAGAATAGTGCTGGTTACAGAGGATAGTGGTGACAGTAGAGGACAGAATAGTGCTGGTTACAGGGGATAGTGGTGACAGTAGAGGACAGAATAGTGCTGGTTACAGAGGATAGTGGTGACAGTAGAGGACAGAATAGTGCTGGTTACAGAGGATAGTGGTGACAGTAGAGGACAGAATAGTGCTGGTTACAGAGGATAGTGGTGACAGTAGAGGACAAAATAGTGCTGGTTACAGAGGATAGTGGTGACAGTAGAGAGGACAGAATAGTGCTGGTTACAAGGGATAGTGGTGACAGTAGAGAGAGGACAGAATAGTGCTGGTTACAGGGGGTAGTGGTGAGAAGTATAGAGGCCAGAATAGGACAGATTAGTGCTGGTTATAGAGTATAGTTGTAGCAGTATACAGAGGACAGTTTACTGCTGGTTACAGGGAATAGTGGTGGCAATAGAAAGAATAGTGATGGTTACAGAGGATAGTGGTGACAGTAGAGGGCAGAATAATGCTGGTTACAGAGGATAGTGGTGACAGTAGAGGACAGAATAGTGCTGGTTACAGGGGATAGTGGTGACAGTAGAGGATAGAATAGTGCTGGTTACAGGGGATAGTGGTGACAGTAGGGGACAGAATAGTGCTGGTTACAGAGGATAGTGGTGACAGGACAGAATAGTGCTGGTTACAGAGGAGAGTGGTGACAGTAGAGGAGAGAATAGTGCTGGTAACAGAGGATAGTGGTGACAATAGAGAGGACAGAATAGTGCTGGTTACAGGGGATAGTAGTGATAGCTTGAGGACAGAATAGTGCTGGTTACAGAGGATAGTGGTGACAGAAGAGGACAGAATAGTGCTGGTTACAGGGGATAGTGGTGACAGTAGAGGACAGAATAGTGCTGGTTACAGGGGATAGTGGTGACAGTAGAGGATAGAATAGTGCTGGTTACAGAGGATAGTGGTGACAGTAGAGGACAGAATAGTGCTGGTTACAGAGGATAGTGGTGACAGTAGAGGACAGAATAGTGCTGGTTACAGGGGATAGTGGTGACAGTAGAGGACAGAATAGTGCTGGTTACAGAGGATAGTGGTGACAGTAGAGGACAAAATAGTGCTGGTTACAGAGGATAGTGGTGACAGTAGAGAGGACAGAATAGTGCTGGTTACAAGGGATAGTGGTGACAGTAGAGAGAGGACAGAATAGTGCTGCTTAGAGAGCATAGTGGTAATAGTAGAGAGAGGACAGAATAGTGCTGGTTACAGGGGATAGTGGTGACAGTAGAGGACAGAATAGTGCTGGTTACAGGGGATAGTGGTGACAGTACAGGACAGAATAGTGCTGGTTAAAGAGGATAGTGGTGACAGTAGAGAGGACAGAATATTGCTGCTTAGAGAGCATAGTGGTGACAGAGAGAGGACAGAATAGTGCTGGTTACAGGGGGTAGTGGTGAGAAGTATAGAGGCCAGAATAGGACAGATTAGTGCTGGTTATAGAGTATAGTTGTAGCAGTATACAGAGGAGAGTTTACTGCTAGTTACAGGGAATAGTGGTGGCAGTAGAGAGAGGACAGAATAGTGGCGGTTACAGAGGATAGTGGTGACAGTAGAGGGCAGAATAATGCTGGTTACAGAGGATAGTGGTGGCAGTAGAGAGAGGACAGAATAGTGCTGGTTACAGGGGATAGTGGTGACAGTAGAGGACAGAATAGTGCTGGTTACAGAGGATAGTGGTGACAGTAGAGGACAGAATAGTGCTGGTTACAGAGGATAGTGGTGACAGTAGAGGACAGAATAGTGCTGGTTACAGGGGATAGTGGTGACTGTAGAGGACAGAATAGTGCTGGTTACAGAGGATAGTGGTGACAGTAGAGAACAGAATAGTGCTGGTTACAGAGAATAGTGGTGACAGTAGAGAGGACAGAATAGTGCTGGTTACAGGGGATAGTGGTGACAGTAGAGGACAGAATAGTGCTGGTTACAGGGGATAGTGGTGACAGTAGAGGACAGAATAGTGCTGGTTACAGAGGATAGTGGTGACAGTAGAGAGGACAGAATAGTGCTGGTTACAGAGGATAGTGGTGACAGTAGAGGACAGAATAGTGCTGGTTATAGGGGATAGTGATGACAGAAAGAAAAGAATAGTGCTGGTTACAGGGGATAGTGCTGATAGTAGACAGGACAGAATAGTGCTGGTTACAGGGGATATTTGTGACAGTAGAGAGGACAGAATAGTGCTGGTTACAGGGGATAGTGGTGACAGTAGAGGACAGAATAGTGCTGGTTACAGGGAATAGTGGTGACAGTAGAGGACAGAATAGTGCTGGTTACAGGGGATAGTGGTGACAGTAGAGAGGACAGAATAGTGCTGGTTACAGAGGATAGTGGTGACAGTAGAGGGGACAGAATAGTGCTGGTTACAGAGGATAGTGGTGACAGTAGAGGACAGAATAGTGCTGGTTACAGGGGATAGTGGTGACAGTAGAGGACAGAATAGTGCTGGTTACAGGGGATAGTGGTGACAGTAGAGGACAGAATAGTGCTGGTTACAGGGGATAGTGGTGACAGTAGAGGACCGAATAGTGCTGGTTACAGGGGATAGTGGTGACAGTAGAGGACCGAATAGTGCTGGTTACAGGGGATAGTGGTGACAGTAGAGGACAGAATAGTGCTGGTTACAGGGGATAGTGGTGACAGTAGAGGACAGAATAGTGCTGGTTACAGAGGATAGTGGTGACTGTAGAGGACAGAATAGTGCTGGTTACAGGGGATAGTGGTGACAGTAGAGGACAGAATAGTGCTGGTTACAGAGGATAGTGGTGACTGTAGAGGACAGAATAGTGCTGGTTACAGGGGATAGTGGTGACAGTAGAGGACAGAATAGTGCTGGTTACAGAGGATAGTGGTGACAGTAGAGGACAGAATAGTGCTGGTTACAGAGGATAGTGGTGACAGTAGAGGACAGAATATTGCTGCTTAGAGAGCATAGTGGTAACAGTAGAGAGAGGATAGAATAGTGCTGGTTACAGAGGATAGTGGTGACAGTAGAGGACAGAATAGTGCTGGTTACAGGGGATAGTGGTGACAGTAGAGGACAGAATAGTGCTGGTTACAGAGGATAGTGGTGACAGTAGAGGACAGAATAGTGCTGGTTACAGAGGATAGTGGTGACAGTAGAGGACAGAATAGTGCTGGTTACAGAGGATAGTGGTGACAGTAGAGGACAAAATAGTGCTGGTTACAGAGGATAGTGGTGACAGTAGAGAGGACAGAATAGTGCTGGTTACAAGGGATAGTGGTGACAGTAGAGAGAGGACAGAATAGTGCTGCTTAGAGAGCATAGTGGTAATAGTAGAGAGAGGACAGAATAGTGCTGGTTACAGGGGATAGTGGTGACAGTAGAGAACAGAATAGTGCTGGTTACAGAGGATAGTGGTGAGAGTAGAGGACAGAATAGTGCTGGTTACAGAGGATAGTGGTGACAGTAGAGAGGACAGAATATTGCTGCTTAGAGAGCATAGTGGTGACAGAGAGAGGACAGAATAGTGCTGGTTACAGGGGGTAGTGGTGAGAAGTATAGAGGCCAGAATAGGACAGATTAGTGCTGGTTATAGAGTATAGTTGTAGCAGTATACAGAGGACAGTTTACTGCTGGTTACAGGGAATAGTGGTGGCAATAGAAAGAATAGTGATGGTTACAGAGGATAGTGGTGACAGTAGAGGGCAGAATAATGCTGGTTACAGAGGATAGTGGTGACAGTAGAGGACAGAATAGTGCTGGTTACAGGGGATAGTGGTGACAGTAGAGGATAGAATAGTGCTGGTTACAGGGGATAGTGGTGACAGTAGGGGACAGAATAGTGCTGGTTACAGAGGATAGTGGTGACAGGACAGAATAGTGCTGGTTACAGAGGAGAGTGGTGACAGTAGAGGAGAGAATAGTGCTGGTAACAGAGGATAGTGGTGACAATAGAGAGGACAGAATAGTGCTGGTTACAGGGGATAGTAGTGATAGCTTGAGGACAGAATAGTGCTGGTTACAGAGGATAGTGGTGACAGAAGAGGACAGAATAGTGCTGGTTACAGAGGATAGTGGTGACAGTAGAGGACAGAATAGTGCTGGTTACAGAGGATAGTGGTGACAGTAGAGGACAGAATAGTGCTGGTTACAGGGGATAGTGGTGACAGTAGAGGACAGAATAGTGCTGGTTACAGAGGATAGTGGTGACAGTAGAGGACAAAATAGTGCTGGTTACAGAGGATAGTGGTGACAGTAGAGAGGACAGAATAGTGCTGGTTACAAGGGATAGTGGTGACAGTAGAGAGAGGACAGAATAGTGCTGCTTAGAGAGCATAGTGGTAATAGTAGAGAGAGGACAGAATAGTGCTGGTTACAGGGGATAGTGGTGACAGTAGAGAACAGAATAGTGCTGGTTACAGAGGATAGTGGTGAGAGTAGAGGACAGAATAGTGCTGGTTACAGAGGATAGTGGTGACAGTAGAGGACAGAATAGTGCTGGTTACAGAGGATAGTGGTGACAGTAGAGAGGACAGAATAGTGCTGGTTACAAGGGATAGTGGTGACAGTAGAGAGAGGACAGAATAGTGCTGCTTAGAGAGCATAGTGGTAATAGTAGAGAGAGGACAGAATAGTGCTGGTTACAGGGGATAGTGGTGACAGTAGAGGACAGAATAGTGCTGGTTACAGAGGATAGTGGTGACAGTAGAGGACAGAATAGTGCTGGTTACAGAGAATAGTGGTGACAGTAGAGGACAGAATAGTGCTGGTTACAGAGGATAGTGGTGACTGTAGAGGACAGAATAGTGCTGGTTACAGGGGATAGTGGTGACAGTAGAGGACAGAATAGTGCTGGTTACAGGGGATAGTGGTGAGAAGTATAGGGGCCAGAATAGGACAGATTAGTGCTGGTTATAGAGTATAGTTGTAGTAGTATACATAGGAGAGTTTACTGCTGGTTACAGGGAATAGTGGTGGCAATAGAAAGAATAGTGATGGTTACAAGGGATAGTGGTGCCAGTAGAGAGAGGACAGAATAGTGGTGGTTACAGGGGATAGTGGTGACAGTAGAGAGGACAGAATAGTGCTGGTTACAGGGGATAGTGGTGACAGTAGAGAGGACAGAATAGTGCTGGTTACAGGGGATAGTGGTGACAGTAGAGAGGACAGAATAGTGCTGGTTACAGAGGATAGTGGTGACAGTAGAGAGGACAGAATAGTGCTGGTTACAGAGGATAGTGGTGACAGTAGAGGACAGAATAGTGCTGGTTACAGAGGATAGTGGTGACAGTAGAGGACAGAATAGTGCTGGTTACAGAGGATAGTGGTAACAGTAGAGGACAGAATAGTGCTGATTACAGGGAATAGTGGTGACAGTAGAGGACAGAATAGTGCTGGTTACAGGGGATAGTGGTGACAGTAGAGGACAGAATAGTGCTGGTTACAGGGGATAGTGGTGACAGTAGAGGACAGAATAGTGCTGGTTACTGGGGATTGTGGTGACAGTAGAGGACAGAATAGTGCTGGCTACAGGGGATAGTGGTGACAGTAGAGGACAGAATAGTGCTGGTTACAGGGGATATTGGTGACAGTAGAGGACAGAATAGTGCTGGTTACAGAGGATAGTGGTGACAGTAGAGAGGACAGAATAGTGCTGGTTACAGAGGATAGTGGTGACAGTAGAGGACAGAATAGTGCTGGTTACAGAGGATAGTGGTGACAGTAGAGGACAGAATAGTGCTGGTTACAGGGGATAGTGGTGACAGTAGAGGACAGAATAGTGCTGGTTACAGGGGATAGTGGTGACAGTAGAGAGGACAGAATATTGCTGCTTAGAGAGCATAGTGGTGACAGAGAGAGGACAGAATAGTGCTGGTTACAGGGGATAGTGGTGACAGTAGAGAGGACAGAATAGTGCTGGTTACAGGGGATAGTGGTGACAGTAGAGAGAGGACAGAATAGTGCTGGCTACAGGGGGTAGTGGTGACAGTAGAGAGAGGACAGATTAGTGCTGGTTATAGAGTATAGTTGTAGTAGTATACAGAGAAGAGTTTACTGCTGGTTATAAGGGATAGTGGTGGCAATAGAAAGAATAGTGATGGTTACAAGGGATAGTGGTGACAGTAGAGAGAGGACAGAATAGTGGCGGTTACAGAGGATAGTGGTGACAGTAGAGGACAGAATAGTGCTGGTTACAGAGGATAGTGGTGACAGTAGAGGACAGAATAGTGCTGGTTACAGAGGATAGTGGTGACAGTAGAGGACAGAATAGTGCTGGTTACAGGGGATAGTGGTGACTGTAGAGTACAGAATAGTGCTGGTTACAGAGGATAGTGGTGACAGTAGAGGACAGAATAGTGCTGGTTACAGAGAATAGTGGTGACAGTAGAGAGGACAGAATAGTGCTGGTTACAGGGGATAGTGGTGACAGTAGAGAGGACAGAATAGTGCTGGTTACAGAGGATAGTGGTGACAGTAGAGGACAGAATAGTGCTGGTTACAGGGGATAGTGGTGACAGTAGAGGACAGAATAGTGCTGGTTACAGAGGATAGTGGTGACAGTAGAGAGGACAGAATAGTGCTGGTTACAGAGGATAGTGGTGACAGTAGAGGACAGAATAGTGCTGGTTACAGGGGATAGTGGTGACAGTAGAGGACAGAATAGTGCTGGTTACAGAGGATAGTGGTGACAGTAGAGAGGACAGAATAGTGCTGGTTACAGAGGATAGTGGTGACAGTAGAGGACAGAATAGTGCTGGTTACAGGGGATAGTGCTGATAGTAGAGAGGACAGAATAGTGCTGGTTACAGGGGATATTTGTGACAGTAGAGAAGACAGAATAGTGCTGGTTACAGGGGATAGTGGTGACAGTAGAGGACAGAATAGTGCTGGTTACAGGGAATAGTGGTGACAGTAGAGGACAGAATAGTGCTGGTTACAGGGGATAGTGGTGACAGTAGAGAGGACAGAATAGTGCTGGTTACAGAGGATAGTGGTGACAGTAGAGGGGACAGAATAGTGCTGGTTACAGAGGATAGTGGTGACAGTAGAGGACAGAATAGTGCTGGTTACAGGGGATAGTGGTGACAGTAGAGGACAGAATAGTGCTGGTTACAGGGGATAGTGGTGACAGTAGAGGACAGAATAGTGCTGGTTACAGGGGATAGTGGTGACAGTAGAGGACCGAATAGTGATGGTTACAGGGGATAGTGGTGACAGTAGAGGACCGAATAGTGCTGGTTACAGGGGATAGTGGTGACAGTAGAGGACAGAATAGTGCTGGTTACAGGGGATAGTGGTGACAGTAGAGGACAGAATAGTGCTGGTTACAGAGGATAGTGGTGACTGTAGAGGACAGAATAGTGCTGGTTACAGGGGATAGTGGTGACAGTAGAAAGGACAGAATAGTGCTGGTTACAGAGGATAGTGGTGACAGTAGAGGACAGAATAGTGCTGGTTACAGGGGATAGTGGTGACAGTAGAGGACCGAATAATGCTGGTTATAGGGGATAGTGGTGACAGAAAGAAAAGAATAGTGCTGGTTACAGAGGATAGTGGTGACAGTAGAGGACAGAATAGTGCTGGTTACAGAGGATAGTGGTGACAGTAGAGAGGACAGAATAGTGCTGGTTATAGGGGATAGTGGTGACAGAAAGAAAAGAATAGTGCTGCTTAGAGAGCATAGTGGTGACAGTAGAGGACAGAATAGTGCTGGTTACAGGGGATAGTGGTGACAGTAGAGGGGACAGAATAGTGCTGGTTACAGAGGATAGTGGTGACTGTAGAGGACAGAATAGTGCTGGTTACAGGGGATAGTGGTGACAGTACAGTACAGAATAGTGCTGGTTACAGAGGATTGTGGTGACAGTAGAGAGGACAGAATATTGCTGCTTAGAGAGCATAGTGGTGACAGAGAGAGGACAGAATATTGCTGCTTAGAGAGCATAGTGGTGACAGAGAGAGGACAGAATAGTGCTGGTTACAGGGGGTAGTGGTGAGAAGTATAGAGGCCAGAAAAGGACAGATTAGTGCTGGTTATAGAGTATAGTTGTAGCAGTATACAGAGGAGAGTTTACTGCTGGTTACAGGGAATAGTGGTGGTAGTAGAGAGAGGACAGAATAGTGGCGGTTACAGAGGATAGTGGTAACAGTAGAGAGCAGAATAATGCTGGTTACAGAGGATAGTGGTGACAGTAGAGGACAGAATAGTGCTGGTTACAGGGGATAGTGGTGACAGAAAGAAAAGAATAGTGCTGGTTACAGGGGATAGTGCTGATAGTAGAGAGGACAGAATAGTGCTGGTTACAGGGGATAGTGGTGACAGTAGAGGACAGAATAGTGCTGGTTACAGGGGATAGTGGTGACAGTAGAGGACAGAATAGTGCTGGTTACAGTGGATAGTGGTGACAGTAGAGGACAGAATAGTGCTGGTTACAGGGAATAGTGGTGACAGTAGAGGACAGAATAGTGCTGGTTACAGGGGATAGTGGTGACAGTAGAGGACAGAATAGTGCTGGTTACAGGGAATAGTGGTGACAGTAGAGGACAGAATAGTGCTGCTTAGAGAGCATAGTGGTGACAGTAGAGGACAGAATAGTGCTGGTTACAGGGGATAGTGGTGACAGTAGAGAGGACAGAATAGTGCTGGTTACAGAGGATAGTGGTGACAGTAGAGGACAGAATAGTGCTGGTTACAGGGGATAGTGGTGACAGTAGAGGACAGAATAGTGCTGGTTACAGGGGATAGTGGTGAAAGTAGAGGACAGAATAGTGCTGGTTACAGAGGATAGTGGTGACAGTAGAGGACAGAATAGTGCTGGTTACAGAGGATAGTGGTGACAGTAGAGGAGAGAATATTGCTGCTTAGAGAGCATAGTGGTAACAGTAGAGAGAGGATAGAATAGTGCTGGTTACAGAGGATAGTGGTGACAGTAGAGGACAGAATAGTGCTGGTTACAGGGGATAGTGGTGACAGTAGAGGACAGAATAGTGCTGGTTACAGGGGATAGTGGTGACAGTACAGGACAGAATAGTGCTGGTTAAAGAGGATAGTGGTGACAGTAGAGAGGACAGAATATTGCTGCTTAGAGAGCATAGTGGTGACAGAGAGAGGACAGAATAGTGCTGGTTAAAGAGGATAGTGGTGACAGTAGAGGACAGAATATTGCTGCTTAGAGAGCATAGTGGTGACAGAGAGAGGACAGAATAGTGCTGGTTACAGGGGGTAGTGGTGAGAAGTATAGAGGCCAGAATAGGACAGATTAGTGCTGGTTATAGAGTATAGTTGTAGCAGTATACAGAGGAGAGTTTACTGCTAGTTACAGGGAATAGTGGTGGCAGTAGAGAGAGGACAGAATAGTGGCGGTTACAGAGGATAGTGGTGACAGTAGAGGGCAGAATAATGCTGGTTACAGAGGATAGTGGTGACAGTAGAGGACAGAATAGTGCTGGTTACAGGGGATAGTGGTGACAGTAGAGGACAGAATAGTGCTGGTTACAGAGGATAGTGGTGACAGTAGAGGACAGAATAGTGCTGGTTACAGAGGATAGTGGTGACAGTAGAGGACAGAATAGTGCTGGTTACAGGGGATAGTGGTGACTGTAGAGGACAGAATAGTGCTGGTTACAGAGGATAGTGGTGACAGTAGAGGACAGAATAGTGCTGGTTACAGAGAATAGTGGTGACAGTAGAGAGGACAGAATAGTGCTGGTTACAGGGGATAGTGGTGACAGTAGAGAGGACAGAATAGTGCTGGTTACAGAGGATAGTGGTGACAGTAGAGGACAGAATAGTGCTGGTTACAGGGGATAGTGGTGACAGTAGAGGACAGAATAGTGCTGGTTACAGAGGATAGTGGTGACAGTAGAGAGGACAGAATAGTGCTGGTTACAGAGGATAGTGGTGACAGTAGAGGACAGAATAGTGCTGGTTACAGAGGATAGTGGTGACAGTAGAGGACAGAATAGTGCTGGTTACAGAGGATAGTGGTGACAGTAGAGAGGACAGAATAGTGCTGGTTACAGAGGATAGTGGTGACAGTAGAGGACAGAATAGTGCTGGTTATAGGGGATAGTGATGACAGAAAGAAAAGAATAGTGCTGGTTACAGGGGATAGTGCTGATAGTAGAGAGGACAGAATAGTGCTGGTTACAGGGGATATTTGTGACAGTAGAGAGGACAGAATAGTGCTGGTTACAGGGGATAGTGGTGACAGTAGAGGACAGAATAGTGCTGGTTACAGGGAATAGTGGTGACAGTAGAGGACAGAATAGTGCTGGTTACAGGGGATAGTGGTGACAGTAGAGAGGACAGAATAGTGCTGGTTACAGAGGATAGTGGTGACAGTAGAGGGGACAGAATAGTGCTGGTTACAGAGGATAGTGGTGACAGTAGAGGACAGAATAGTGCTGGTTACAGGGGATAGTGGTGACAGTAGAGGACAGAATAGTGCTGGTTACAGGGGATAGTGGTGACAGTAGAGGACAGAATAGTGCTGGTTACAGGGGATAGTGGTGACAGTAGAGGACCGAATAGTGCTGGTTACAGGGGATAGTGGTGACAGTAGAGGACCGAATAGTGCTGGTTACAGGGGATAGTGGTGACAGTAGAGGACAGAATAGTGCTGGTTACAGGGGATAGTGGTGACAGTAGAGGACAGAATAGTGCTGGTTACAGAGGATAGTGGTGACTGTAGAGGACAGAATAGTGCTGGTTACAGGGGATAGTGGTGACAGTAGAGGACAGAATAGTGCTGGTTACAGAGGATAGTGGTGACTGTAGAGGACAGAATAGTGCTGGTTACAGGGGATAGTGGTGACAGTAGAGGACAGAATAGTGCTGGTTACAGGGGATAGTGGTGACAGTAGAGGACAGAATAGTGCTGGTTACAGAGGATAGTGGTGACAGTAGAGGACAGAATATTGCTGCTTAGAGAGCATAGTGGTAACAGTAGAGAGAGGATAGAATAGTGCTGGTTACAGAGGATAGTGGTGACAGTAGAGGACAGAATAGTGCTGGTTACAGGGGATAGTGGTGACAGTAGAGGACAGAATAGTGCTGGTTACAGAGGATAGTGGTGACAGTAGAGGACAGAATAGTGCTGGTTACAGAGGATAGTGGTGACAGTAGAGGACAGAATTGTGCTGGTTACAGAGGATAGTGGTGACAGTAGAGGACAGAATTGTGCTGGTTACAGGGGATAGTGGTGACAGTAGAGGACAGAATAGTGCTGGTTACAGGGGATAGTGGTGACAGTAGAGGACAGAATAGTGCTGGTTACAGGGGATAGTGGTGACAGTAGAGGACAGAATAGTGCTGGTTACAGGGGATAGTGGTGACAGTACAGGACAGAATAGTGCTGGTTACAGAGGATAGTGGTGACAGTAGAGAGGACAGAATATTGCTGCTTAGAGAGCATAGTGGTGACAGAGAGAGGACAGAATAGTGCTGGTTACAGGGGGTAGTGGTGAGAAGTATAGAGGCCAGAATAGGACAGATTAGTGCTGGTTATAGAGTATAGTTGTAGCAGTATACAGAGGAGAGTTTACTGCTGGTTACAGGGAATAGTGGTGGCAATAGAAAGAATAGTGATGGTTACAGAGGATAGTGGTGACAGTAGAGGGCAGAATAATGCTGGTTACAGAGGATAGTGGTGACAGTAGAGGACAGAATAGTGCTGGTTACAGGGGATAGTGGTGACAGTAGAGGATAGAATAGTGCTGGTTACAGGGGATAGTGGTGACAGTAGGGGACAGAATAGTGCTGGTTACAGAGGATAGTGGTGACAGGACAGAATAGTGCTGGTTACAGAGGAGAGTGGTGACAGTAGAGGAGAGAATAGTGCTGGTAACAGAGGATAGTGGTGACAATAGAGAGGACAGAATAGTGCTGGTTACAGGGGATAGTAGTGATAGCTTGAGGACAGAATAGTGCTGGTTACAGAGGATAGTGGTGACAGAAGAGGACAGAATAGTGCTGGTTACAGAGGATAGTGGTGACAGTAGAGGACAGAATAGTGCTGGTTACAGAGGATAGTGGTGACAGTAGAGGACAGAATAGTGCTGGTTACAGGGGATAGTGGTGACAGTAGAGGACAGAATAGTGCTGGTTACAGAGGATAGTGGTGACAGTAGAGGACAAAATAGTGCTGGTTACAGAGGATAGTGGTGACAGTAGAGAGGACAGAATAGTGCTGGTTACAAGGGATAGTGGTGACAGTAGAGAGAGGACAGAATAGTGCTGCTTAGAGAGCATAGTGGTAATAGTAGAGAGAGGACAGAATAGTGCTGGTTACAGGGGATAGTGGTGACAGTAGAGAACAGAATAGTGCTGGTTACAGAGGATAGTGGTGAGAGTAGAGGACAGAATAGTGCTGGTTACAGAGGATAGTGGTGACAGTAGAGAGGACAGAATAGTGCTGGTTACAAGGGATAGTGGTGACAGTAGAGAGAGGACAGAATAGTGCTGCTTAGAGAGCATAGTGGTAATAGTAGAGAGAGGACAGAATAGTGCTGGTTACAGGGGATAGTGGTGACAGTAGAGGACAGAATAGTGCTGGTTACAGAGGATAGTGGTGACAGTAGAGGACAGAATAGTGCTGGTTACAGAGAATAGTGGTGACAGTAGAGGACAGAATAGTGCTGGTTACAGAGGATAGTGGTGACTGTAGAGGACAGAATAGTGCTGGTTACAGGGGATAGTGGTGACAGTAGAGGACAGAATAGTGCTGGTTACAGGGGATAGTGGTGAGAAGTATAGGGGCCAGAATAGGACAGATTAGTGCTGGTTATAGAGTATAGTTGTAGCAGTATACAGAGGAGAGTTTACTGCTGGTTACAGGGAATAGTGGTGGCAATAGAAAGAATAGTGATGGTTACAAGGGATAGTGGTGCCAGTAGAGAGAGGACAGAATAGTGGTGGTTACAGGGGATAGTGATGACAGTAGAGAGGACAGAATAGTGCTGGTTACAGGGGATAGTGGTGACAGTAGAGAGGACAGAATAGTGCTGGTTACAGGGGATAGTGGTGACAGTAGAGAGGACAGAATAGTGCTGGTTACAGAGGATAGTGGTGACAGTAGAGAGGACAGAATAGTGCTGGTTACAGAGGATAGTGGTGACAGTAGAGGACAGAATAGTGCTGGTTACAGAGGATAGTGGTGACAGTAGAGGACAGAATAGTGCTGGTTACAGAGGATAGTGGTAACAGTAGAGGACAGAATAGTGCTGATTACAGGGAATAGTGGTGACAGTAGAGGACAGAATAGTGCTGGTTACAGGGGATAGTGGTGACAGTAGAGGACAGAATAGTGCTGGTTACAGGGGATAGTGGTGACAGTAGAGGACAGAATAGTGCTGGTTACTGGGGATTGTGGTGACAGTAGAGGACAGAATAGTGCTGGCTACAGGGGATAGTGGTGACAGTAGAGGACAGAATAGTGCTGGTTACAGGGGATATTGGTGACAGTAGAGGACAGAATAGTGCTGGTTACAGAGGATAGTGGTGACAGTAGAGAGGACAGAATAGTGCTGGTTACAGAGGATAGTGGTGACAGTAGAGGACAGAATAGTGCTGGTTACAGAGGATAGTGGTGACAGTAGAGGACAGAATAGTGCTGGTTACAGGGGATAGTGGTGACAGTAGAGGACAGAATAGTGCTGGTTACAGGGGATAGTGGTGACAGTAGAGAGGACAGAATATTGCTGCTTAGAGAGCATAGTGGTGACAGAGAGAGGACAGAATAGTGCTGGTTACAGGGGATAGTGGTGACAGTAGAGAGGACAGAATAGTGCTGGTTACAGGGGATAGTGGTGACAGTAGAGAGAGGACAGAATAGTGCTGGTTACAGGGGGTAGTGGTGACAGTAGAGAGAGGACAGATTAGTGCTGGTTATAGAGTATAGTTGTAGTAGTATACAGAGGAGAGTTTACTGCTGGTTATAAGGGATAGTGGTGGCAATAGAAAGAATAGTGATGGTTACAAGGGATAGTGGTGACAGTAGAGAGAGGACAGAATAGTGGCGGTTACAGAGGATAGTGGTGACAGTAGAGGACAGAATAGTGCTGGTTACAGAGGATAGTGGTGACAGTAGAGGGCAGAATAATGCTGGTTACAGAGGATAGTGGTGACAGTAGAAGACAGAATAGTGCTGGTTACAGAGGAGAGTGGTGACAGTAGAGGACAGAATAGTGCTGGTTACAGGGGATAGTGGTGACAGTAGAGGACAGAATAGTGCTGGTTACAGGGGATAGTGGTGACACTAGAGGATAGAATAGAGCTGGTTACAGGGGATAGTGGTGACAGTAGAGGACAGAATAGTGCTGGTTACAGGGGATAGTGGTGACAGTACAGGACAGAATAGTGCTGGTTACAGGGGATAGTGGTGACAGTAAAGGATAGAATAGTGCTGGTTACAGAGGATAGTGGTGACAGTAGAGGACAGAATAGTGCTGGTTACAGGGGATAGTGGTGAGAAGTATAGAGGCCAGAATAGGACAGATTAGTGCTGGTTATAGAGTATAGTTGTAGCAGTATACAGAGGAGAGTTTACTGCTGGTTACAGGGGATAGTGGTGGCAATAGAAAGAATAGTGATGGTTACAAGGGATAGTGGTGACAGTAGAGAGAGGACAGAATAGTGCTGGTTACAGGGGATAGTGGTGACAGTAGAGGACAGAATAGTGCTGGTTACAGAGGATAGTGGTGACAGTAGAGGACAGAATAGTGCTGGTTACAGAGGATAGTGGTGACAGTAGAGGACAGAATAGTGCTGGTTACAGAGGATAGTGGTGACAGGTTAGCGCTGGTTATTGAAGATTTTGGTCACAGCTTAGCGCTGGTAATGGAGGATAGTGGTGACAGGTTAGTGCTTGTTATAAAGGATATTGGTGACAGGTTAGTGCTAGCTATGGACGATAGTGGTGACAGATTAGTGCTGTTATGGGGAAGAGTGCTGTTTATGAAAGACAATAGTGACAGGATCTCGCTGATTATGGATGATAGTGGTACAGGTTAGTGCTGGTAATGGAGGAGAGTGGTGGCAGGATAGCGCTAATTATGGACGAGAGTGGTGACAGGATATTGCTGGTTATGGAGGAGAGTAGTGATAGGTTAGCACTGGTTAAGGCAGATAGTGGTTACAGGTTAGCGCTGGGTATGGAGGATAGTGGAGACAGAATAGTGCCGTTTACAGAGGATAGTGGAGACAGGTTAGCGCTGGATATGGAGGATAGTGGTGACAAAGTAGAGTGGTGACAGGTTAGCGCTGGTTATGGAGGATAGTGGTGACAAAGTAGAGTGGTGACAGGTTAGCGCTGGTTATGGAGGAGAGTGGTGACAGTTTAGCGCTGGTTATGGTGGATAGCGGTGACAGGATAGCGCTGGTTATGGTGGATAATTGTGACAGGTTAGCGCTGGTTATAGAGTATATTGGTGACAGAATAGTGCTGGTATTTGAGAATATTGGTGACAGGTTAGCGCTGGTTATGGAGCAGTGGTGACAGGTTAGCGCTGGTTATGGAGCAGTGGTGACAGGTTAGCGCTGGTTATGGAGCAGTGGTGACAGGTTAGCGCTGGTTATGGAGCAGTGGTGACAGGTTAGCGCTGGTTATGGAGCAGTGGTGACAGGTTAGCGCTGGTTATGGAGCAGTGGTGACAGGTTAGCGCTGGTTATGGAGCAGTGGTGACAGGTTAGCGCTGGTTATGGAGCAGTGGTGACAGGTTAGCGCTGGTTATGGAGCAGTGGTGACAGGTTAGCCCTGGTTATGGAGCAGTGGTGACAGGTTAGCCCTGGTTATGGAGCAGTGGTGACAGGTTAGCCCTGGTTATGGAGCAGTGGTGACAGGTTAGCCCTGGTTATGGAGCAGTGGTGACAGGTTAGCGCTGGTTATGGAGGATAATGGTTACAGTATAGCACTGATTATGGAGAATATCGCTGGTTATGGTTGATATTGTTGAGAAGTAAGCTATAATTACTGAGGAGAGTGCTGGTAATGAAGGAAAGTGGTGACAGGTTAGCTCTTGTTTTGTAGGATAGTGGTGACAGGTTGGTGGTGGTTAGGGTGTATATTAGTGACAGGTTAGCGCTAGTTTTGGCGGATAGTGGGGACAGGTTAGCACAGGTTATGGAGGATAGTGCTGACAGAATAGTGCTGTTTACAGAGGATAGTGGTGACAGGTTAGCGCTGCTTATAGAGGATAGTGGTGAAAGGTTAGCACTGATTATGGAACATAGTGGTGACAGCTTAGTGCTGGTTATGGAGGATAGTGGTGACAGGTTAGTGCTGGTTATAGAGGACAGTTGTGACAGGTTAGTGCTGGTTATGGGGGACAGTGGGGACAGGATAGCGCTGGTTATGGAGGATTGTGGAGAAAGAATAGTGCTGGTTATGGAGGAGAGAGGTGACTGGTTAGCACTGGTTATAGAGGATAGTGGTAACAGGTTAGTGCTGGTTATGGCTGACAGTGGTGACAGGATAGTACTGGTTATGGAGGAGAGTGGTGACAGGATAGTACTGGTTATGGAGGAGAGTGGTGACAGGTTAGCGCTGTTATGGTGGATAATTGTGACAGGTTAGCGCTGGTTATAGAGTATATTGGTGACAGAATAGTGCTGTTTACAGAGGATAGTGGAGACAGGTTAGCGTTGGTTATGGAGGATAGTGGTGACAGGTTAGCGCTGGTTATGGAGGATAGTGGTGCCAGGATAGCGCTGGTTATGGAGGACAGTGGTGCCAGGATAGCGCTGGTTATGGAGGACAGTGGTGCCAGGATAGCGCTGGTTATGGAGGACAGTGGTGCCAGGATAGCGCTGGTTATGGAGGACAGTGGTGACAGGATAGCGCTGGTTATGGAGGACAGTGGTGACAGGATAGCGCTGGTTATGGAGGACAGTGGTGACAGGATAGCGCTGGTTATGGAGGACAGTGGTGACAGGATAGCGCTGGTTATGGAGGACAGCGGTGACAGGATAGCGCTGGTTATGGAGAACAGCGGTGACAGGATAGCGCTGGTTATGGAGAACAGCGGTGACAGGATAGCGCTGGTTATGGAGGACAGCGGTGACAGGATAGCGCTGGTTATGGAGGACAGCGGTGACAGGATAGCGCTGGTTATGGAGGACAGCGGTGACAGGATAGCGCTGGTTATGGAGGACAGCGGTGACAGGATAGCGCTGGTTATGGTGGATAATTGTGACAGGTTAGCGCTGGTTATAGAGTATATTGGTGACAGAATAGTGCTGTTTACAGAGGATAGTGGAGACAGGTTAGCGTTGGTTATGGAGGATAGTGGAGACAGGTTAGTGCTGCTTATGGCGGATAATGGTTACAGGATAGCACTGATTATGGAGACTATCGCTGGTTATGGTTGATATTGTTGAGAAGTAAGCAATAATTACTGAGGAGAGTGCTGGTAATGAAGGAGAGTGGTGACAGGTTAGCTCTTGTTTAGTAGGATAGTGGTGACAGGTTGGTGGTGGTTAGGGTGTATATTAGTGACAGGTTAGCGCTAGTTTTGGCGGATAGTGGTGGCAGGTTAGCACAGGTTATGGAGGATAGTGCTGACAGAATAGTGCTGTTTACAGAGGACAGTGGTGACAGGTTAGTGCTGGTTATGGCGGACAGGTTAGTGCTGGTTATGGAGGACAGTGGTGACAGGTTAGTGCTGGTTATGGCGGACAGGTTAGTGCTGGTTATGGCGGATAGTGGTGACAGGTTAGTGCTGGTTATGGAGGACAGTGGTGACAGGTTAGTGCTGGTTATGGCGGACAGTGGTGACAGGTTAGCACTGATTATGGAACATAGTGGTGACAGGTTAGTGCTGGTTATGGCGGACTGGTTAGCGCTAGTTTTGGCGGATAGTGGTGACAGGTTAGTGCTGGTTATGGAGGACAGTGGTGACAGGTTAGCGCTGGTTATGGCGGACAGTGGTGACAGGTTAGTGCTGGTTATGGAGGACAGTGGTGACAGGTTAGTGCTGGTTATGGAGGACAGTGGTGACAGGATAGCGCTGGTTATGGAGGACAGTGGTGACAGGATAGCGCTGGTTATGGAGGACAGTGGTGACAGGATAGCGCTGGTTATGGAGGACAGTGGTGACAGGATAGCACTGGTTATAGAGGACAGTGGTGACAGGTTAGTGCTGGTTATGGCGGACAGTGGTGACAGGATAGCGCTGGTTATGGCGGACAGTGGTGACAGGTTAGCGCTGGTTATGGCGGACAGTGGTGACAGGTTAGTGCTGGTTATGGCGGACAGTGGTGACAGGTTAGTGCTGGTTATGGCGGACAGTGGTGACAGGATAGCGCTGGTTATGGAGGACAGCGGTGACAGGATAGCGCTGGTTATGGTGGATAATTGTGACAGGTTAGCGCTGGTTATAGAGTATATTGGTGACAGGATAGCACTGGTTATAGAGGACAGTGGTGACAGGTTAGTGCTGGTTATGGCGGACAGTGGTGACAGGATAGCGCTGGTTATGGCGGACAGTGGTGACAGGTTAGCGCTGGTTATGGCGGACAGTGGTGACAGGTTAGTGCTGGTTATGGCGGACAGTGGTGACAGGTTAGTGCTGGTTATGGCGGACAGTGGTGACAGGTTAGCCCTGGTTATGGAGGACAGTGGTGACAGGATAGTGCTGGTTATGGAGGACAGTGGTGACAGGTTAGTGCTGGTTATGGCGGACAGTGGTGACAGGTTAGTGCTGGTTATGGCGGACAGTGGTGACAGGTTAGCCCTGGTTATGGAGGACAGTGGTGACAGGATAGTGCTGGTTATGGAGGACAGTGGTGACAGGATAGTGCTGGTTATGGAGGACAGTGGTGACAGGATAGCGCTTAATATTTTTGCGACAGCCACCATGGGGTGGAGCCTAGATGCCCGCCCACAACCATCCCAGGGGAGGGAGCGGGCAACATAGAGTGAGACGGAGGAGAGCTCTGCACACTGCCGGTGGTGTACATAGCCGGATGTCAGCGCTGGGGAGCGGGGACAATCACAGAGCGAGGGCGGGCACACATGCCGGCTCCAGACTACACAGCGCTGGGGACATGATGATGCCCAGCCAATCCAGCGTTGGTTGTGGGCGGGCATCTTGGCTCCACCCCTTTAGTTCCGGTGGCCTCAAGCTACAATGATTGGTCTGTTGGGGCCCCGTGGTGGGACAGATCCGTCTTCTGAGGTGTCTCTCCTGTACCGCTTCTGACTGCCAGGGAGGACAGGAGCCGCCCTACGCCAACGATGTCATTGCAGGGGGCGGGGCCAGGGCTCCCGCGCCTACAGCTACTTTCTCTGATTGGCAGTACAAGGAGCCCCGCCTCCGGAAAGGCCGTTTCCATGGAGACGAAAGAACACAACCGACCGACAGGAGACACCGGAACGGAGAAGCCGGCGATAGGGAAACGGCAAGGTCAGACAGGGGGTCCTAGGGCCGATCACACTGTAGCGACTGTTATCGATATCAGTGTGATATGCCGACCGCTAATGTAATGTACCGATACCAGTGTGATATACTGATATCAGTGTGATATACCAGCCACCAGTGTGATATACCGATACCAGTGTGATATACCAGCCACCAGTGTGATATACTGATATCAGTGTGATATACCGATACCAGTGTGATATACTGATATCAGTGTGATATCCCGGCCACCAGTGTGATATACTGATATCAGTGTGATATCCCACCCACCAGTGTGATATACCGATATCATTGTGATATACCGCCCACCAGTGTGATATACTGATATCAGTGTGATATACCGCCCACCAGTGTGATATACTGATATCAGTGTGATATCCCGGCCACCAGTGTGATATACTGATATCAGTGTGATATCCCACCCACCAGTGTGATATACCGATATCATTGTGATATACCGCCCACCAGTGTGATATACTGATATCAGTGTGATATACCGCCCACCAGTGTGATATACTGATATCAGTGTGATATACCGCCCACCAGTGTGATATACTGATATCAGTGTGATATACCGCCCACCAGTGTGATATACTGATATCAGTGTGATATACTGATATCAGTGTGATATACCGGCCACCAGTGTGATATACTGATATCAGTGTGATATACCGGCCA
Organism: Eleutherodactylus coqui; assembly: GCA_035609135.1. Lineage (NCBI taxonomy): Eukaryota > Metazoa > Chordata > Amphibia > Anura > Eleutherodactylidae > Eleutherodactylus > Eleutherodactylus coqui. Next base: position 442,788 of record CM069409.1, read on the forward strand.
CCAGTGTGATATACTGATATCAGTGTGATATACCGCCCACCAGTGTGATATACTGATATCAGTATGATATACCGGCCACCAGTGTGATATACTGCCACCAGTGTGATATACCGGCCACCAGTGTTATATACCGGCCACTAATGTAATGTACCGATACCAGTATGATATACCACCCACCAGTGTGATATACTGATATCAGTATGATATACCGCCCACCAGTGTGATATACTGATATCAGTGTGATATACCAGCCACTAATGTAATGTACCGATACCAGTATGATATACCACCCACTAGTGTGATATACTGATATCAGTATGATATACCGCCCACCAGTGTGATATACTGATATCAGTGTGATATACCGCCCACCAGTGTGATATACTGATATCAGTGTGATATACCGGCCACCAGTGTGATATACTGATATCAGTGTGATATACCGGCCACCAGTGTGATATACTGATATCAGTGTGATATACCGGCCACCAGTGTGATATACTGATATCAGTGTGATATACCGCCCACCAGTGTGATATACTGATATCAGTATGATATACCGGCCACCAGTGTGATATACTGCCACCAGTGTTATATACCGGCCACCAGTGTGATATACCGGCCACTAATGTAATGTACCGATACCAGTATGATATACCACCCACTAGTGTGATATACTGATATCAGTATGATATACCGCCCACCAGTGTGATATACTGATATCAGTATGATATACCGCCCACCAGTGTGATATACTGATATCAGTATGATATACCGCCCACCAGTGTGATATACTGATATCAGTATGATATACCGCCCACCAGTGTGATATACTGATATCAGTATGATATACCGCCCACCAGTGTGATATACTGATATCAGTATGATATACCGCCCACCAGTGTGATATACTGATATCAGTATGATATACCGCCCACCAGTGTGATATACCGATATCAGTATGATATACCGCCCACCAGTGTGATATACCGATATCAGTATGATATACCGCCCACCAGTGTGATATACCGATATCAGTATGATATACCGCCCACCAGTGTGATATACCGATATCAGTATGATATACCGGCCACCAGTGTGATATACCAATATCAGTATGATATACCAATATCAATATGATATATCGACCACTAATGTAATGTACCGGCACCAGTGTCATATACTGATATCAGTGTGATATACCAGCCACCAGTGTGATATACCGGCCACCAGTGTGATATACCAATATCAATATGATATATCGACCACTAATGTAATGTACCGATACCAGTATGATATACCGGCCACCAGTGTGATATACCAGCCACCAGTGTCATATATCAATATGATATATCGACCACTAATGTAATGTACCGGCCACCAGTGTGATATACTGATACCAGTGTGATATACTGATACCAGTGTGATATACTGATACCAGTGTGATATACTGATACCAGTGTGATATACTGATACTAGTGTGATATACTGATACCAGTGTGATATACTGATACCAGTGTGATATACTGATACCAGTGTGATATATCGACCACTAATGTAATGTACCGGCCACCACTGTCATATACCTATATCAGTGTGATATACCGGCCACCAGTGTCATATACCTATATCAGTATGTTATACCAGCCACCAGTGTGATATACCGATATCAGTGTGATATACCGCCCACCAGTGTGATATACTGATATCAGTGTGAGAAACCAAAATTGGCAGCAGCACGCAAAATAAATTCACTATCAGAGGTATACAAACCTATAATCTAACCACATTAAATAATGCAAGGTTCTTAGTATATAATTTGATCAAATTACATTGGCCCATCTACCAACGTCCAGGTGACCAAGCTCTCAGATGGGTCCTAACATTAATACCAGGTGGATATCTTAACCTGGGAAAGCTGAGTTCCTACCTCTCAAAATGCTCCTCTCTTGGGACTAAGCCTGCAAATAAAACCGGGGAGGGTAGGATACTATATAGATGTTCCAATAGGACGGACAGGAGGTAGATGGGCGGCAGGTGTGCACGACCCAGTGAAGGCAGCCAAAGCTTCACAATATTTGTATAGAAAGGGAAAAAAAAGGGGGGTCAGCACTACCCATTGGAAATATATCCCAATAGAAATGTATAGGTGCATGCTGCCGCCCATTTACCTCCTGTCCCTCCTATTGGAACATCTATATAGTATCCTACCCTCCCCGGTTTTATTTGTAGGCTTAGTCCCAAGAGAGGAGCATACCAGTGTGATATACCAATATCAATATGATATATCGACCACTAATTTAATGTACCGGCCACCAGTGTCATATACTGATATCAGTATGATATACCAGCCACCAATGTGATATACTGATACCACTGTGATATACCGGCCACCAGTGTCCTATACCAATATCAATATGATATATCGACCACTAATTTAATGTAGCGGCCACCAGTGTGATATACTGATACCAGTGTGATATACCGGCCACCAGTGTCATATACCAATATCAATATGATATATCGACCACTAATGTAATGTACCGGCACCAGTGTGATATACTGATATCAGTATGATATACCGCCCACCAGTGTGATATACTGATATCAGTGTGATATACCGCCCACCAGTGTGATATACTGATATCAGTATGATATACCGCCCACCAGTGTGATATACTGATATCAGTGTGATATACCGCCCACCAGTGTGATATACTGATATCAGTAGGATATACCGCTCACCAGTGTGATATACTGATATCAGTAGGATATACCGCTCACCAGTGTGATATACTGATATCAGTAGGATACACCGGCCACCAGTGTGATACACCGGCCACCAGTGTGATATACTGATATCAGTGTGATATACCAATATCAATATGATATATTGACCACTAATGTAATGTACCGATACCAGTATGATATACCGCCCACCAGTGTGATTTACCGGCCAACAGTGTGATTTACCGGCCAACAGCGTGATGTATCAATATGATATATCGACCACTAATGTAATGTACAGATACCAGTATGATTTACCGGCCACCAGTGTGATATACTGATACCAGTATGATTTACCGGCCACCAGTGTGATATACTGATTTCAGTGTGATATACCGGTCACCAGTGTGATATACTGATATCAGTGTGATATACTGATATCAGTGTGATATACTGATATCAGTGTGATATACTGATATCAGTATGATATACCGGCCACCAGTGTGATATACTGATATCAGTATGATATACCGGCCACCAGTGTGATATACTGATATCAGTATGATATACCGGCCACCAGTGTGATATACTGATATCAGTATGATATACCGGCCACCAGTGTGATATACTGATATCAGTATGATATACCGGCCAACAGTGTGATATACTCATATCAGTATGATATACCGGCCAACAGTGTGATATACTCATATCAGTATGATATACCGGCCAACAGTGTGATATACTCATATCAGTATGATATACCGGCCAACAGTGTGATATACTGATATCAGTCTGATATACCGGCCAACAGTGTGATATACTGATATCAGTCTGATATACCGGCCAACAGTGTGATATACTGATATCAGTCTGATATACTGGCCAACAGTGTGATATACTGATATCAGTGTGATATACCGCCCACATGTGTGATATACCGATATCAAAATGTACCGATACCAGTATGATATGCCGGCCAACAGTGTGATCTACATGCCATCAGTGTCATATACCGATATCAGTATAATATATCGACCACCAGTTTGATATACCGATAACAGTGTGATATACCGGCCACCAATATCATATACCTATACCAGTATGATATACCGGCCACCTGTGTGATATACCAATATCAATATGATATATCGACCACTAATGTAATGTACCGGCACCAGTGTCATATACTGATATCAGTGTGATATACCGGCCACCAGTGTGATATACCGGCCACCAGTGTGATATACCAATATCAATATGATATATCGACCACTAATGTAATGTACCGATACCAGTATAATATACCGCCCATCAGTGTGATATACTGATACCAGTGTGATATACCAGCCACCAGTGTCATATACCAATATCAATATGATATATCGACCACTAATGTAATGTACCGGCCACCAGTGTGATATACCGGCCACCAGTGTCATATACCGGCCACCAGTGTCATATACCAATATCAATATGATATATCGACCACTAATGTAATGTACCGGCCACCAGTGTGATGTACCGGCCACCAGTGTGATATACTGATATCAGTATGATATATCGACCACTAATGTAATGTACCGGCCACCACTGTCATATACCTATATCAGTGTGATATACCGGCCACCAGTGTCATATACCTATATCAGTATGTTATACCAGCCACCAGTGTGATATACCGATAGCAGTGTGATATACCGCCCACCAGTGTGATATACCGCCCACCAGTGTGATATACTGATATCAGTGTGATATACCGCCCACCAGTGTGATATACTGATATCAGTGTGATATACCGCCCACCAGTGTGATATACTGATATCAGTGTGATATACCGCCCACCAGTGTGATATACTGATATCAGTGTGATATACCGCCCACCAGTGTGATATACTGATATCAGTGTGATATACCGCCCGCCAGTGTGATATACTGATATCAGTGTGATATACCGCCCGCCAGTGTGATATACTGATATCAGTGTGATATACCGCCCGCCAGTGTGATATACTGATATCAGTGTGATATACCGCCCACCAGTGTGATATACTGATATCAGTGTGATATACCGCCCACCAGTGTGATATACTGATATCAGTGTGATATACCGCCCACCAGTGTGATATACTGATATCAGTGTGATATACCGCCCACCAGTGTGATATACTGATATCAGTGTGATATACCGCCCACCAGTGTGATATACCGCGCACCAGTGTGATATACCAATATCAATATGATATATCGACCACTAATTTAATGTACCGGCCACCAGTGTGATATACTGATATCAGTATGATATACCGGCCACCAGTGTCATATACTGATATCAGTATGATATATCAGCCACCAGTGTGATATACTGATACCAGTGTGATATACCGGCCACCAGTGTCATATACCAATATCAATATGATATATCGACCACTAATGTAATGTACCGGCCACCAGTATGATATACCAGCCACCAGTGTGATATACTGATATCAGTATGATATATTAACCACTAATGTAATGTACCGGCCACCAGTGTGATATACCGATATCAGTGTGATATACCGGCCACCAGTGTGATATACCGATATCAGTGTGATATACCGGCCACCAGTGTGATATACCGATATCAGTGTGATATACCGATATCAGTGTGATATACCGGCCACCAGTGTGATATACCGATATCAGTGTGATATACCGGCCACCATTGTGATATACCGATATCAGTATGTTATACCGGCCACCAGTGTGATATACCGATATCAGTGTGATATACCGATATCAGTGTGATATACCGATATCAGTGTGATATACCGGCCACCAGTGTCATATACCGGCCACCAGTGTGATATACCGATACCAGTGTGATATACCGGCCACCAGTGTGATATACCGGCCACCAGTGTGATATACCGATATCAGTGTGATATACCGGCCACCAGTGTGATATACCGATATCAGTATGATATACCGGCCACCAGTGTGATATACCGATATCAGTATGATATACCGGCCGCCAGTGTGATATACCGGCCGCCAGTGTGATATACCGGCCGCCAGTGTCAGGTACCGGCCGCCAGTGTCAGGTACCGACCGCCAGTGTGATATACCAATATCAATATGATATATCGACCACTAATGTAATGTACCAGCCACCAGTCTGATATACCGATATCAATATGATATATCGACCACTAATGTAATGTAGCGATACCAGTATGATATCCCGGCCACCAGTGTGATATACTGATATCAGTCTGATATACCGGCCACCAGTGTGATATACCGATATCAATATGATTTATCGACCACCAGTGTGATGCACCGGCCACCAGTGTGATATACCTATATCAGTATGATATAATAATAATATAATAGTCTTTATTTGTATAGCGCCAACTTATTCCGCAGCGCTTTCAGGCATGGATAAATGCAAACACAACAATTACAATGTGAGGTACATTGGGTTAGACACAAATGGGTTGGGGGTGGTACAGGAGGTGCAGGGGGGGGGGAACACAGGCAATAGGAAATGTTATGTACAGATCATTTATCAGAAGACAAACAGGGTGGAGCACCATAGGGAGGGGCGCGGGACTGGGTCAGGAGATTTGGTATGCTTCCCTGAAGAGGTGCGTTTTTAAGGCACGTCTGAAGTTTCGTCCATCGGGAATTGTCCGGATGCCTTGGGGTAGAGCGTTCCAGAGGATGGGTGCTGCTCTAGTGAAGTCCTGTAGGTGAGCATGTGAGGTTCGTATTACAGGGGTGTTTAGTCTGAGGGTGTTAGCTGATCGGAGTGAGCGGGCTGGGTGGTGTACTGACAGTAGGGAGGTGATGTATGGTGGTGTACTGACAGGAGGGAGGCGATGTATGGTGGTGTACTGACAGGAGGGAGGCGATGTATGGTGGTGTACTGACAGGAGGGAGGCGATGTATGGTGGTGTACTGACAGGAGGGAGGCGATGTATGGTGGTGTACTGACAGGAGGGAGGCGATGTATGGTGGTGTACTGACAGGAGGGAGGCGATGTATGGTGGTGTACTGACAGGAGGGAGGCGATGTATGGTGGTGTACTGACAGGAGGGAGGCGATGTATGGTGGTGTACTGACAGGAGGGAGGCGATGTATGGTGGTGTACTGACAGGAGGGAGGCGATGTATGGTGGTGTACTGACAGGAGGGAGGCGATGTATGGTGGTGTACTGACAGGAGGGAGGCGATGTATGGTGGTGTACTGACAGGAGGGAGGCGATGTATGGTGGTGTACTGACAGGAGGGAGGCGATGTATGGTGGTGTACTGACAGGAGGGAGGCGATGTATGGTGGTGTACTGACAGGAGGGAGGCGATGTATGGTGGTGTACTGACAGGAGGGAGGCGATGTATGGTGGTGTACTGACAGTATGGAGGCGATGTATGGTGGTGTACGGACAGGAGGGAGGCGATGTATGGTGGTGTACTGACAGTAGGGAGGCGATGTATGGTGGTGTACTGACAGGAGGGAGGCGATGTATGGTGGTGTGCGGACAGGAGGGAGGCGATGTATGGTGGTGTACTGACAGGAGGGAGGCGATGTATGGTGGTGTACTGACAGTAGGGAGGCGATGTATGGTGGTGTACTGACAGGAGGGAGGCGATGTATGGTGGTGTACTGACAGGAGGGAGGCGATGTATGGTGGTGTACTGACAGGAGGGAGGCGATGTATGGTGGTGTACTGACAGGAGGGAGGCGATGTATGGTGGTGTACTGACAGGAGGGAGGCGATGTATGGTGGTGTACTGACAGGAGGGAGGCGATGTATGGTGGCGTACTGACAGGAGGGAGGCGATGTATGGTGGCGTACTGACAGGAGGGAGGCGATGTATGGTGGCGTACTGACAGGAGGGAGGCGATGTATGGTGGCGTACTGACAGGAGGGAGGCGATGTATGGTGGCGTACTGACAGGAGGGAGGCGATGTATGGTGGCGCAGCGCCATGCAGAGCTTTGTGAGTGAGGTAGAGGAGCTTAAATTTAGTTCTGCAGTGGATGGGCAGCCAATGCAGCGACTGGCATAATGCAGAGGCGTCTGAATAACGACTGGATAGAAAAATGAGCCTAGCTGCTGCATTTAGTATGGATTGGAGTGGAGCGAGTCTAGTGCGGGGGAGGCCAATGAGTAGCGAGTTGCAGTAGTCAAGCCGGGAGTGGATGAGGGCAACCACAAGCGTCTTTAGCGTGTCCGTGGTTAGGAACGGCCGTATTTTAGCAATATTTCTGAGGTGCATGTGGCATGTTTGGGCCAGAGATTGGATATGGGGGGCAAAGGAGAGGTCAGAGTCCAGTGTGACCCCAAGGCATCGGGCATGCCGTCTGGGGGTTATGATGGTGCCAGACACTGGAATGGAGATGTTGAGGAGAGGTTGGTTAGAAGGTGGAAAGACAAGGAGGTCAGTTTTAGAGAGGTTAAGGCCGCCTGCAGACGAGCGGGTCGGATCCGGCAGCGAGAAATCTCGCCGCGCGATCCGACCCCAGAGCCTGCAGGGACGAGCGCGTACTCACCCGCGCGATCCGACCCCAGAGCCTGCAGGGACGAGCGCGTACTCACCCGCGCCTGGCGGCCCCGGCTCTTTGATGTGCCGGCTGCCGCGCAGACCGGAGCCGGCGGCCAGGTGAGTGCGTGCCCCGCAGAAAACTAGAACATGCCGCGGTTTGTTTGCCGCGCGAGATTTCGCGCGGCCAAACCGCGGCCGTCTGCATAGGAGTGCGTATTGTAATGCACTCCTATGCAGACTTTCAGCGGCGGAAATCCCGCGGGAAATCCCGCGGCGGGATTTCCGCTCGTCTGCAGGCGGCCTAAGTTTGAGAAAAAGGGAGGACATAGTGTTAGAGACAGCGGACAGACAGTCGGTGATATTTTGGAGGAATGGTCCAGAGATCTCACGAGAGGAGGTGTATAGTTGGGTGTCGTCAGCATAGAGATGGTATTGGAGGCCGAATCTGTGGATGGTTTGTCCAATTGGGGCTGTATAGATAGAGAAGAGAAGGGGACCAAGGACCGAGCCCTGGGGTACCCCAACAGTGAGAGGAGGGGGCCGAGGAGTGAGCCCTGGGGTACCCCAACAGCGAGAGGAAGTGGGAGGAGATAGAGCCAGCAAAGGAGACACTGAAAGAGCGGTCAGAGAGGTAGGAAGAGAACCAGGAGAGAGCAGTGTCCTTTAGACCAATAGAGTGGAGCATAGTGAGAAGGAGGTTATGGTGGACAGTGTCAAATGCAGCAGACAGGTCAAGGAGGATTAGTAGGGAGTAATCACCTCTCGACTTTGCAGTCATCGGGTCATTTGTTACTTTTGTAAGGGCAGTTTCGGTGGAGTGTAGAGAGCGGAAACCAGACTGGAGGGGGTCGAGGAGCGAGTTGTCAGAGAGAAAGCGAGTAAGGCGGGAGTAGACCAGGCGTTCCAGTAATTTGGAGATGAAGGGGAGGTTTGAGACGGGTCGGTAGTTAGCAGCATTAGTCGGGTCCAGGGTTGGTTTTTTTAAGCAGAGGGGATATGATGGAGTGTTTAAATGAGGAGGGGAAAGTGCCAGAGGTTAGGGAGAGGTTGTAGATTGTGGTGAGGTGAGTAATGAGAGCTGGGGAAAGGGACCGGAGGAGGTGAGAGGGGAGAGGGTCGCTGGCGCAGGTGGTAGGGCGGGCAGCGGAAAGGAGCCTGGAGACTTCTTCCTCTGTCGTTGGTTCTAGCGTAGATAGTGAGTAGGTGCTGGGTGCAGTGCTGATGAAACTGGGATCAGGGCTAACCATGCAGCTTTCAGAGATTTCTTTTCGAATGTTGTCGATTTTTTTCTTTGAAGTAGGCAGCTAGTTCTCCGGCAGTCAGGTCTGTTACAGGGGCCTGTTCCTTGGGGCTGAGGAGGGAGTGGAAGGTGTCGAAGAGTCATTTGGGGTTGTGGGATAGTGAGGAGACAAGGGAGGTGAAATAAACTTGTTTGGCATGGTGAAGGGCTAGGTTATAAGTTTTAAGCATGAATTTGAAGTGGAGGAAGTCAGCGGGCAGCTTTGACTTTCTGCACAGCCGCTCGGCACACCTAGAGCACCGCCGGATGAAGTGCGTTTGGGACGTGAGCCAGGGTTGCCGTGGTCTGCGTTTGACGGCCCGCGTCACGGGCGGTGCCACTTCATCCAGGGCACGGCTGAGGGTGGTGTGGTAGTATTCGGCTGCCAGGTTAGGGCAGGGGAGGCGAGAGATAGGCGATAGGGAGGACTGAATAGTTTTGGCAAACTGTTTAGTGCGGACAGACTGGAGGTTCCTAGAGGTGCGATAGATAGGAGGGTCAGGAGAGATGCTAGGGTGCCTGATGGAGAAAGAGAGAAGGTTGTGATCCGAGAGTGGAAGTGGGGAGTTAGTAAAGTGAGAAGCAGAGCAGAGACGGAGGAAAACTAAATCGAGAGTGTTACCATCTCTATGAGTGGGGGAGTCAGAGATTAGTGATAGGCCAAGGGAGGAGGTAAGTGTTAAGAGCCGGGAGGCAGATGAGGAGCTAGAGTCGTTAATAGGGATGTTGAAATCACCAAGGATGAGGGTTGGGATTTCACAGGATAGGAAGTGGGGGAGCCAGGCAGCAAAGTGGTCTAGGAACAGGCGGGTGGGACCTGGGGGGCGGTAAATAACTGCGACACGCAGAGGCAGTGGGCGGAAGAGTCGCAGGGTGTGGACTTCGAAGGAGTGAAAGGTAAGCGAGGGAGCTGAGGGAATGACCTGGAAGGTACAGTTTGGGGAGAGGATGATGCCTACTCCTCCGCCGCGTCTGTCATCCGATCTGGGGGTGTGAGAGAACTGCAGGCCATCATAGGACAATGCAGGGGGGGGATGTAGAATCGGACTGCTGTATCCAGGTTTCCGTGAGGGCAAGCAAGTTCAAGTGTTTACTGGTGAAAAGGGCATGGATAGTTGGGAGTTTGTTACACGCAGATTGGGAGTTCCATAGGGCGCATTTGAATGGGGCAGGGGGGGGCATTTTGGTAGAGAACAGTACGGGGTGGGCCTGGGTTGGGGGATATGTTCCCTGCAGCTAGGAGTAGCAGGGTAGCAAGGGTGAGCGCATGGTTAGGGGATTTGTGTGGGTGTCTGAGGTGTTTCTTTGCAGTATTAGGGGGTTGAAGGCGTCTTAGGAAGTTGAGCAGTGCATGGGAGCCATACATGGGTGAGGAGAGGAGCGAGGGGCTGATGTGGATGGAGTCTGTTGGGGCCGGGCGTTGGAAGAAAGTGTAAAGGCTTGAAAAGACAGGCTTTGGACAGTTGTGGATGTTACCTGTCTCCTGCGCTGTATAACTGCATCATTCAACAGCATCAAACACTTGTTGCTGGACACATCAGGTGAGGCATGGAGGGTAGAACTGACTTTAAAGTTCTAGCTACAGGACTTCAGCTGGGAGTGGCTTGTTACATTTCACTAGTCAACCAGCTGACCCACCTTTAGATGGCTAATGAACAAGATGGGGGGGGGGGGGGGGCTTTATTGCCCTCTTACAAAAACAAACTGTGTCCAGCAACACTAAGATGAGACGGGGAGAAAACTATTTGGGGGAGGTGATGAGGAAAATACATAGAGTACAAATAGTCAATTCAATTTATATGAAGCAATGGGACATACCACTGCGCACAGATTAGGACAAACATAAAGGTATCACAGCAGATTCAGTGGAAGGAAGGCGGAGCACTAATGTAATGTACCGATACCAGTATGATATACTGGCCAACAGTGTGATATACCGGCCATCAGTGTCATATACCTATATCAGTATGTTATACCGGCCACCAGTGTGATGTACCGGCCACCAGTATGATATACCGACCATGAGTGTGATATACAATATCAGTATAATATACTGACCACCAGTGTGCTATACTGACCATCAGTGTACTATACCGATATCCGTATGATATACCGACCATGAGTGTGATATACAATATCAGTATAATATACCGACCATCAGTGTGCTATACTGACCATCAGTGTACTATACCGATATCCGTATGATATACCGACCATCAGTGTAATATACCGACCACCAGTGTGATCTACCGGCCATCAGTGTAATATTGATGACATCCGTCAGGAAATGACTTCCCAATCTCAGACTAGCCAGACCCTAGTCTCATCAATAGTGCATCTAGCTCCTGCTCGCTGCCTGTACTCCGACCAACAACTGAGGAAGTGGTCTCCAAATTGCTCTCCTCTGCTTGCTCCGTCTCCCCTCGCCGCCCCTCCTCCGCTCCCTCTCCCCTCGCCGCCCCTCCGCTCCCTCGCCCCAGTAGTTACCTCCCATCTCACCACTATATTCAACCTCTCTCTGACCTCTGGCATCTTCCCTCCTCATTCAAACGTGCCATCATATGCCCACTGCTAAAGAAGCCGACTCCGGACGCGACTGATGCTGCCAACTATTGACCCATCTTTAATCTCCCCTTCATCTCCAAAGTACTAGAACGCCTGGTTTACTCCCGCCTTGTAAGCTAGCTATCAGAGAACTCTCTTCTCAAGCCCCTATAGTCTGGCTTCCGACACTCGACGAAAACTGCCCTCACAAAGGTGTCAAACGACCTCCTGACAGCCAAATCGAGGGGTGATTACTCCCAACTGCTCCTCCTCTATCTCTCCGCAGCATTTGACACTGTTGACCACAAACTCCTCCTCAGCATGCTTCGCTCCATCGGCCTAAAGGACACTGCCCTCTCCTGGTTCTCCTCCTACCTATCTGACCGTTCTTTCAGTGTCTGCTTTGCTAGCCTCCCCCCCCCCCCCCTCTTCTTCCCCTTGCTGTTTGGGTCCCCCAGGGTTCGGTCCTCTGCCCCTTGCTGTTTGGGTACCCAGGGTTCGGTCCTCTGCCCCTTGCTGTTTGGGTACCCAGGGCTCGGTCCTCGGCCCCCTACTCTTCCCCTTGCTGTTGGGGTTCCCAGGGTTCAGTCCTTGGCCTCTTCCCCTCCTGTTCCTCTTGCTGTTGCGGTCCCCCAGGCCTATGTCCTCAACCCCCTCCCCTCCCCCTCTCTTCTCCTTGCTGTTGGGGTCTCCCAGGGCTCGATCTTGGCCTCCTCCTCTCCTTTTCCCCTTGCTGTTGGGGTCCCCAGGGCTCGGTCATCGCCTTTTCTCCCCTTCCCCTTGCTGTTGGGGTCCCCAGGGCTCGGTCATCGCCTTTTCTCCCCTTCCCCTTGCTGTTGCGGTCCCCCAGGGCTCGGTCCTCGGCCCCCAGCACCTTACTGTTAGGGTTCCCCAGGGCTTGCTCTTCAGCATTGCCTTTTCTCCATCTACACAGCTCCCATTGGACAGACCATCAGTAGTTTTGGCTTTCAGTACCATCTCTATGCTGATGACACCCAGCTATACACCTCTTCCCGTGACATCTCTGCACCTTTACTCCAAAACATCGCCGGCTGTCTGTCCGCTGTCTCTAACACCATGTCCTCTCTCTACCTAAACCTGAACCTCTATAAAACTGACCTGCTGATATTTCCACCCTCCACTAACCGACCTCCTCCTGACATCTCCATCTCAGTGTGTGGCACCACCATAACTCCTAGACAACATGCCCGCTGCCTTGGAGTCATATTTGACGTAGATCTCTCCTTTACCCCCTACATCCAATCTCTGGCCCGAACATGTCAGCTGCACCTCAAGAACATCGCAAGAATCCGCTCTTTTCTCACCGTGGATGCGCTATAAACGCTCACTGTCGCCCTCATCCACTCCCGGCTCGATTATTACAACTCGCTGCTGATCGGCCTCCCTGCACCAGACTCTACCCTCTCCAATCCATCCTGAATGCGGCAGCCAGGCTCATCTTCCTGTCCAGCCGCTACTCGGACGCCTCTGCCCTGTGCCGGTCACTGCACTGGCTGCCCGTTAAATACAGAATTCAATTCACACTCACTACCTTCATCCATAAAGCTCTCCACAGCTCCACGCCGCCCTACATTGTATGCCTCATCCACAGCACCGCACCACCCTACATTGTATGCCTCATCCACAGCACCGCACCACCCTACATTGTATGCCTCATCCACAGCCCCGCGCCGCCCTACATTGTATGTCTCATCCACAGCACCGCACCACCCTACATTGTATCCCTCATCCACAGCGCAGCACCACCCTATATTGTATCCCTCATCCACAGCACCGCCCCGTCTTACATTATATCCCTCATCCACAGCACCGTGCTGCCCTACATTGTATGCATCATCCATAGCACCGCACCGCCCTACATTGTATCCCTCATCCACAGCACTGCGCCGCCCTACATTGTATCCCTCATCCATAGCACCGCGCTGCCCTACATTGTATCCCTCACCCACAGCACCGCGCCGTCCTACATTGCATGCCTCATCCACAGCGCCACGCTGCCCTACATTGTATCCCTCATACACAGCACCACCCTACATTGTATCCCTCATCCACAGCGTCATGCTGGTTATGGAGGATAGTGCTGGTTATAAAAGAGAGTAGTGACAGGTTATAGCTGGTTATGGAGGAGAGTGGTGACAGGAAAGCGCTGGTTATAGAGGAGAGTGGTGACAGGATAGCGCTGGTTATGGAGGAGAGTGGTGACAGGATAGCGCTGGTTATGGAGGAGAGTGGTGACAGGATAGCGCTGGTTATGGAGGAGAGTGGTGACAGGTTAGCCCTGGTTATGGAGGAGAGTGGTGACAGGATAGCGCTGGTTATGGAGGAGAGTGGTGACAGGTTAGCCCTGGGTATGGAGGAGAGTGGTGACAGGTTAGCCCTGGGTATGGAGGAGAGTGGTGACAGGTTAGCCCTGAGTATGGAGGAGAGTGGTGACAGGTTAGCCCTGGGTATGGAGGAGAGTGGTGACAGGTTAGCCCTGGGTATGGAGGAGAGTGGTGACAGGTTAGCCCTGGGTATGGAGGAGAGTGGTGACAGGTTAGCCCTGGGTATGGAGGAGAGTGGTGACAGGTTAGCCCTGGGTATGGAGGAGAGTGGTGACAGGTTAGCCCTGGGTATGGAGGAGAGTGGTGACAGGTTAGCCCTGGGTATGGAGGAGAGTGGTGACAGGTTAGCCCTGGGTATGGAGGAGAGTGGTGACAGGTTAGCCCTGGGTATGGAGGAGAGTGGTGACAGGTTAGCCCTGGGTATGGAGGAGAGTGGTGACAGGTTAGCCCTGGGTATGGAGGAGAGTGGTGACAGGTTAGCCCTGGGTATGGAGGAGAGTGGTGACAGGTTAGCCCTGGGTATGGAGGAGAGTGGTGACAGGTTAGCCCTGGGTATGGAGGAGAGTGGTGACAGGTTAGCCCTGGGTATGGAGGAGAGTGGTGACAGGTTAGCCCTGGGTATGGAGGAGAGTGGTGACAGGTTAGCCCTGGGTATGGAGGAGAGTGGTGACAGGTTAGCCCTGGGTATGGAGGAGAGTGGTGACAGGTTAGCCCTGGGTATGGAGGAGAGTGGTGACAGGTTAGCCCTGGGTATGGAGGAGAGTGGTGACAGGTTAGCCCTGGGTATGGAGGAGAGTGGTGACAGGTTAGCCCTGGGTATGGAGGAGAGTGGTGACAGGTTAGCCCTGGGTATGGAGGAGAGTGGTGACAGGTTAGCCCTGGGTATGGAGGAGAGTGGTGACAGGTTAGCCCTGGGTATGGAGGAGAGTGGTGACAGGTTAGCCCTGGGTATGGAGGAGAGTGGTGACAGGTTAGCCCTGGTTATGGAGGAGAGTGGTGACAGGTTAGCCCTGGTTATGGAGGAGAGTGGTGACAGGTTAGCCCTGGTTATGGAGGAGAGTGGTGACAGGTTAGCCCTGGTTATGGAGGAGAGTGGTGACAGGTTAGCCCTGGTTATGGAGGAGAGTGGTGACAGGTTAGCCCTGGTTATGGAGGAGAGTGGTGACAGGTTAGCCCTGGTTATGGAGGAGAGTGGTGACAGGTTAGCCCTGGTTATGGAGGAGAGTGGTGACAGGTTAGCCCTGGTTATGGAGGAGAGTGGTGACAGGTTAGCCCTGGTTATGGAGGAGAGTGGTGACAGGTTAGCCCTGGTTATGGAGGAGAGTGGTGACAGGTTAGCGCTGGTTATGGAGGAGAGTGGTGACAGGATAGCCCTGCTTATGGAGGAGAGTGGTGACAGGTTAGCGCTGGTTATGGAGGAGAGTGGTGACAGGATAGCGCTGGTTATGGAGGACAGTGGTGACAGGATAGCGCTGGTTATGGAGGAGAGTGGTGACAGGTTAGCCCTGGTTATGGAGGAGAGTGGTGACAGGTTAGCCCTGGTTATGGAGGAGAGTGGTGACAGGTTAGCCCTGGTTATGGAGGAGAGTGGTGACAGGTTAGCCCTGGTTATGGAGGAGAGTGGTGACAGGTTAGCCCTGGTTATGGAGGAGAGTGGTGACAGGTTAGCCCTGGTTATGGAGGAGAGTGGTGACAGGATAGCCCTGGTTATGGAGGAGAGTGGTGACAGGTTAGCCCTGGTTATGGAGGAGAGTGGTGACAGGTTAGCCCTGGTTATGGAGGAGAGTGGTGACAGGTTAGCCCTGGTTATGGAGGACAGTGGTGACAGGTTAGCGCTGGTTATGGAGGACAGTGGTGACAGGTTAGCGCTGGTTATGGAGGACAGTGGTGACAGGTTAGCGCTGGTTATGGAGGACAGTGGTGACAGGATAGCGCTGGTTATGGAGGAGAATGGTGACAGGTTAGCGCTGGTTATGGAGGAGAATGGTGACAGGTTAGCGCTGGTTATGGAGGAGAGTGGTGATAGGTTAGCGCTGGTTATGGAGGACAGTGGTGACAGGTTAGCGCTGGTTATGGAGGATAGTGGTGACAGGATAGCGCTGGTTATGGAGGAGAATGGTGACAGGTTAGCGCTGGTTATGGAGGAGAGTGGTGATAGGTTAGCGCTGGTTATGGAGGACAGTGGTGATAGGTTAGCGCTGGTTATGGAGGACAGTGGTGATAGGTTAGCGCTGGTTATGGAGGACAGTGGTGACAGGTTAGCGCTGGTTAGGCCTCCTTCACACTGGCGTTTGGAAAAACGCTGCATTTTTCAACACTGCACTTACTGCGTTTCAACAGCGTTGTCAGCACAGCTGATAATGCAGCCCAGGAAGCCGGAAACTTTTCTTCAGACTTACTGGCGTAGCAACCTGCGTTTAACACTATAAAAGCGCAGTACAAAGTTGTGCCGTGTTTTCAGCCGTGCTGAGACAGCAGCCCATTCATTTCAATGGGAGACACACAGCTGAAAACGGCCAAGAATACATCATGCAATGCTGTCACAAGGCAGCGTTAGAAACACCGTTATCAGCCTTGTGTGAGCCGCCCCATTGAAATGAATGGAAGTGTTGTACAGCATCCAGCGCCTGTGTGAGAGAGGCCTTATGCTGTATAGTGGTGACAGGTTAGTGCTGGTTATGGCGGATAGTGGTGATAGGATTGCCGCTACCTTGGGGTCATATGCGACTTCAATCTCTTCTCATCCACAGCACCGCCCTACATTGTATCCCTCATCCACAGCACCGCCCTACAGTGTGTCCCTCATCCACAGCACCGCCCTACAGTGTGTCCCTCATCCACAGCAACGCCCTACAGTGTCTCCCTCATCCACAGCACCGCCCTACAGTGTCTCTCTCATCCACAGCACCGCCCTACAGTGTGTCCCTCGTCCACAGCACCGCCCTACAGTGTGTCCCTCGTCCACAGCACCGCCCTACAGTGTGTCCCTCGTCCACAGCACCGCCCTACAGTGTGTCCCTCGTCCACAGCACCGCCCCACAGTGTGTCCCTCGTCCACAGCACCGCCCCACAGTGTGTCCCTCGTCCACAGCACCGCCCCACAGTGTGTCCCTCGTCCACAGCACCGCCCCACAGTGTGTCCCTCGTCCACAGCACCGCCCCACAGTGTGTCCCTCGTCCACAGCACCGCCCCACAGTGTGTCCCTCGTCCACAGCACCGCCCCACAGTGTGTCCCTCGTCCACAGCACCGCCCCACAGTGTGTCCCTCGTCTACAGCACCGCCCCACAGTGTGTCCCTCGTCCACAGCACCGCCCCACAGTGTGTCCCTCGTCCACAGCACCGCCCCACAGTGTGTCCCTCGTCCACAGCACCGCCCCACAGTGTGTCCCTCGTCCACAGCACCGCCCCACAGTGTGTCCCTCGTCCACAGCACCGCCCCACAGTGTGTCCCTCGTCCACAGCACCGCCCCACAGTGTGTCCCTCGTCCACAGCACCGCCCCACAGTGTGTCCCTCGTCCACAGCACCGCCCCACAGTGTCTCCCTCGTCCACAGCACCGCTCTACAGCACCGCCCTACAGTGTCTCCCTCGTCCACAGCACCGCCCTACAGTGTATCCCTTATCTCAATTCATCACCCAGCCTGGGCCCTCCGCTCCGCTAAGAAAACCAGACTACCCCTTTAACGCGAACCTCTCATTCCTGCCTCTAAGTTTCCCCAGAGCTGCACCTGTCCTCTGGAACCCCAAACCATCCGGGCAATTCCTGACACAGAAAACTTCAGGCGTGCCCTAAAAATGCACCTCTTCAGGAAGGCATACCATATCCCCTAAACCAAACCACTCTGTACCCCCCTGATAACATGCCCCCTGTCCTACTGACTGCAATCCCTGCTAGCCATCATCAACCACCCCTGCAGTCATACCATTACTGCTGTCACACAGCTTAATGTCTGACCATTGTGTATAGCATCCCTCACACTCCACCCCACCATACCGTGCCCATCTCCACCCTGCCATATCGAGCACACCTACAGCCTCTTTACCTTCTGTATCCCCCCATTATCTGTAAGCTCAGGCGATCCCCGCCTCCAATTATAGATACTGCATAAGGATATAGAGGTGGACTCACCTGGTGCAAGGCAGGACCTCCAGCAGGAAGGTACCCGCCTGCACCAGAGATCTGGGTAGACACGTAGCAATGGACTTGGGTCCTCCAACGAGGAGAGCAGCAGATGTAGTGAGCCCCCAAAAAGGGGGAAATGGCCAATGGAAAATGCCAAATAAATCCCAGCCGCGCTCGCGTTATCGACCTAAGTCAGCCTTAGACTAAAAAAATCCAAAATGGGAATCCAGATTCCAGACAATAATTTATTCAAAAAACCTTCATCCCATAAAACAAGATCATCGAGAGAAACGACCTCCAAAACACGCAACGCGTTTCAGCCTCCATGTGACGCCTTTCTCAAGCATATATTTCATAAAAGTGATGCTCCCTATATATACAACATACCTGATCAAGGTGTACCGGAGGAAGTGGCGCTTGTTGCAGTGCCGGACATCCGTCGGACGATCTATGATGTAATCATCATGTGACCAAATCTTACCCCGTAATGCCAGGGGTCTCATTGCACACGGGTCCCAGCCTGTGGAACTATTCAGCAGCTATGCCCAGTAGTATCCATGAAATCACTCTTGCCCACCAGAAAAGGAAGAACCAGACTGAGCATGCGTGCTCTGCGTTCCAAATGATCGGCGCAAGCGCTAGACATGAGAGAAAGCATCACGCATGCGCAGCGAAACAAAAGACTCTGCAGCTAGCGTGCCATCAATAAGGGGGCACTAGGGGGCGTGGCCATTGGACACATCAATAAGGGGGCACTAGGGGGCGTGGCCATTGGACACATCAATAAGGGGGCACTAGGGGGCGTGGCCATTGGACACATCAATAAGAGGGCACTAGGGGGCGTGGCCATTGGACGCATCAATAAGGGGGCACTAGGGGCCAATGACCACGCCCCCTACTGCCCTCTTATTGATGCGTCCAATGGCCATGCCCCCTAGTGCCCCCTTATTGATGTGTCCAATGACCACGCCCCCTACTGCCCTCTTATTGATGCGTCCAATGGCCATGCCCCCTAGTGCCCCCTTATTGATGTGTCCAATGGCCACGCACCCTAGTGCCCTCTTATTGATGTGTCCAATGGCCACGCCCCCTAGTGCCCTCTTATTGATGTGTCCAATGGCCACGCCCCCTACTGCCCCCTTATTGATGTGTACAATGGCCACGCCCCCTAGTGCCCTCTTATTGATGTGTCCAATGGCCACGCACCCTAGTGCCCTCTTATTGATGTGTCCAATGGCCACGCCCCCTAGTGCCCCCTTATTGATGGCACGCTAGCTGCAGAGTCTTTTGTTTCGCTGCGCATGCGTGATGCTTTCTCTCATGTCTAGCGCTTGCGCCGATCATTTGGAACGCAGAGCACGCATGCTCAGTCTGGTTCTTCCTTTTCTGGTGGGCAAGAGTGATTTCATGGATACTACTGGGCATAGCTGCTGAATAGTTCCACAGGCTGGGACCCGTGTGCAATGAGACCCCTGGCATTACGGGGTAAGATTTGGTCACATGATGATTACATCATAGATCGTCCGACGGATGTCCGGCACTGCAACAAGCGCCACTTCCTCCGGTACACCTTGATCAGGTATGTTGTATATATAGGAAGCATCACTTTTATGAAATATATGCTTGAGAAAGGCGTCACATGGAGGCTGAAACGCGTTGCGTTTTGGAGGTCGTTTCTCTCTATGATCTTGTTTTATGAGATGAAGGTTTTTTGAATAAATTATTGTCTGGAATCTGGATTCCCATTTTGGATTTTTTTTAGTCTAAGGCTGACTTGGGTCGATAACGCGAGCGCGGCTGGGATTTATTTGGCATTTTCCATTACCCCATTACTTGTAGTATGTAAGCTCGTTGGACCCGCACCCCTATTGTCTCCATCAGCTGATTACTATGTAACCGTGGGTCTGTAATGTCTGTCCTTCTGTCTTTCTGTATCCCCCCTGTCTATGTAAGCGCTGCGGGATATGTTGGCGCTATACAAATAAAGATTATTATTCTATACCGGCTACCAGTGTGATATACTGATATCCCAGTATCATTGGCTGTTTTGTGGTGTCTCTCTACAGGTCTCATCAGCATGGAGGATACAGAACCCCGAGCCGCCCACTGCCTGCTAAGGAACTGGGTGGAGGAGGTGAGAGATGTTACATGGGATCATGCGTGTAAAGCAGGGACATGTATGATGCTTGCCCCATAGTCTGGGGGGATCAGAGTATAACGGGCACAGGTCCTGAGGTTTTCTGCACGGTGCCCCCCCCCCACACACACACACACCCCACACCACAATCAGTCAGTTCAGCGCTGCAGGGGGATAGCGGGGGTCACAGTATATCAGGGGAGGCAGGTCCCGAGGCGTTCTGCACATTGTGACCCCCGCACCACCTTCAGTCCGTTCAGCGCTGTAGGGGGAAGAAAGCAGGGGTCAGAGTGTAACACCCCAATGAACTTGCTGTGCGTATGGCTGGAGGCCTAGTCCTTGTCACGTGACGCCAACTCTCTAACTGGACACTCAGGATGATTATGCCGCAGAAATAACGGAGACGAGTCCAGTGGTATTTTAGCAATCTGAGAGAGTGCAGATTTACTAAACTTTGAAAATTAAACAATTCAGTTAACAGTTTTCTGTAACGTATTTGCAGCAAGTACGCAGGCAGTTTGAGTACCAAGAAGATGTAGCAGTCTTGACTTGATCATACGCTGACTTTCAAGCTCTCTCCCTTGATTTACTGTAGATTGATTTAACTAGACAATTTCCCCCACTAGTGGATTAAGATGAATGATTGATTTGAATTAGACTGAAGGCTATTATGAAGCAGAGGGGCAAGTGGCTGTATGCTAATCCGGGCTTGGATTTCACCGGGTAGCTAGAACTCACTGTTTGAGGAAGATGGACCTCAGAAAGGCCTCTCCTTTTCTTTCTCTGCTGCTGCAAGATGCCAAGGGAGCGAGTGTTTCACCTCGCTCTACCTCGGGTAGTAAACGTGTTGTAACAAACAACTCCTCTCCGACAACGGAACTGCAACCTGTCTTTACTCAGTGAATGACGTCACTGAATGGCTGTGATTTGCTTATCGAGCGCTGGCTGTGATTGGCTTCTGGCGCTCGATTAGCCAATCACAGCGCCTGCTTTGCTGGAGGCGGGGTATCCAAAGCCCTGTCACCAGCAGAAGCTGACATGGCAGACAGGGAGGACTCTGCAGTTTGCCGCAGCACCCCCAGAGACCGTCAGGACTCCGCGGACCATGTGTGTATAACGCCCCCCCCCCCATCCCCCAAAAATAAGACACTGTGCCTCTTTTGGGGCAAAAATTAATATAAGACGGTGTTTTCTTTTCGGAGAAACGCGGTAGTATATCGGGGAAAGGGGGGGGGGCAGGTCCCAAAGGTGTTCTGCACGGACATTAAGTCTGTTCAGTGCTGCAGGGGAATAGGGGGGACAGATGCCAGGCCGTTCTGCACTGTGCGTCCCGCACCACATTCATATAGGGGGGGCATAAACAGCAAGATAGATGGAAGTCAAGCTTTAACCTGTATTCGAGTAAAAATAGAAATTATTATACATAATACACTCCTTGTCAAATACCGATCCGCGCCCTGAAGTTGTCATTCTCCTGCAGAACCCGGCATGGGGTTCCATCTCGGGCAGATCTGTAATATATTTGAGTTGTGAGGTGATTAGATGGACGGTCTTGTCAGTGGAGGGCCTAAAAGTGGTTCCCCTTTTGGCCTATAATAGGCTCTCAGACAGACGCTCCTTGTGTGCAGTGACCTCCTCTTCCGCTTGTGTAGAGCTTGTTGACTAGTAGACGCCTGTACGACGCAGAGAAGAGACCCCGTTACCAGAGTCTGATAGGGGTGTATTATTGGGATGGGAGAAGCTCGATGGTCGTATCGACAAATCGTCCCCCACTGGCCATTCTAACCAGACTGTTAGGTGTTGCGACCAGTGGGTGGGGGCACACAAGGTGACCGGGCTCAGGACCCCCTGACAGACCAGCAGTAGAAAGGAGCGTCTGACTACACTATTAGGATGGGGGCAAACAAGATGACCTGGCTCAGGACGCCCCCTACCAGTAGAGGAGCATCTGACCAGACTGTTAGGAGGTGTTGGGAGCAGTGGATGGAGGCACACAAGGTGACCGAGCTCAGGACACCCCCTACAGACCACCAGTAGAGAGAAGCGTCTGACCAGACTGATAGGAGGTGTTGGGACCAGTGGATGGGGGCACACAAGGTGACCTGGCTCAGGACGCCCCCTTCACAGACCACCGGTAGAGAGGAGTATCTGACCAGACTGTTAGGAGGTGTTGGGACCAGTGGATGTGTGAGGGCACACAAGGTGACCGGGCTCAAGCCCCCCCTTCCCCGACAGACCACCAGTAGAGAGGACAATCTGACCAGACTGTTATGGGGTATTGGGACCAGTGGATGAGGGCACACAAGGTGCTCGGGCTCAGGACGCCTCCTACAGACCACCAGTAGGGAGGAGCGTCTGCCAGACTGTTAAAAGGTGTTGGGACCAGTGGATGTGTGAGAGTTCTACACAAATGCCCAGAGCATGGGAAACAAACAAGGAGAATAGGAGCTCCTAACTGTCAGAATTGGGGTCGCCACCAGGGGTGTGGGGGACGGACTGGCATCTCTGTCCAGGGTTTCTCCACTCTGGTGGTTGGTCATTGCAGCCAGCGGTGCGCCCCGCATCGTGGTCAGTGCGCGTCGTCAAGGGGAGGCAGTTTTATGGTTCCCCCTGGTTGTCCTGTGACTTCTCCCCGCCCTCTGGGCGGGGAGTTCTACATATAAACCTGGTCTGCCAGTCTCTCATTGCCAGTGTTTGGTTTTGATCCGTTCTGCCAACACCCGCTATCTCTGACTTTGTCTTTCTGTGTTTGACTACTGCTTGCCTCTGACTTCGCCTTTGATTATCCTTCGGTACTACGCACATGCTTTCTGGTTCTGACCCTGCATGGTTTTGACTATACTCTGGTTGCTGATTATGCCCTGTTAACCTCAGGTTCACACCTGTCTGTCTCTCAGTCCCTCCTTCACGGGATCCCTGACACTAGTGCAGCGTAGGGACTGTCGCCCAGTTGTCGCCCTGGAGTTAGCCCAGGGGGGGACAAGTAGGTAGGGACATAGGAGAGGGTTGGCATAGGAAATCCCTGTCCATCTGCCTTAGCCAGCCCTAACACTAACACAGGAAGAGAAATATGATGTCCTAGGCATCACAGAAACTTGTTGAGATGATGCACATGATGGGAATACAAGGCTTGAAGGATACATACAACTTATTTATAAAAAACAGACCTAATAAAAGGGGAGGAGGTGTTGGGTTGTATGTTAGGAGAACA
The DNA here is from genome assembly GCA_035609135.1 of Eleutherodactylus coqui. NCBI lineage: Eukaryota > Metazoa > Chordata > Amphibia > Anura > Eleutherodactylidae > Eleutherodactylus > Eleutherodactylus coqui. The sequence goes on from CM069409.1 coordinate 466,688, forward strand.
TTCATCTCCACAGAGATTCAAGCTTCAGAGCTGGGAGTTCTGTAGAAACTGTTTGGGTAAGAATACAAGGAGAGAACAACAGAAAGGACCCCATTGTAGGCATTTACTATAGGCCACCGGGACAAGCAGAAGATATGGAGGAACTCTTTCTACATCAGATGGCCAAGCTCTCAAAGAAGCCCAACATAGTGATCATGGGAAATTTTACCTATCCAGACATTTGTTGGGAATCTCTCTCAGGTCAAAGTAATGGATCCAACAAATACCTATCCGCTCTTGCTGACAACTTTATCTTCCAGAAGGTAGAAGAGAAAACAAAGAGGATCTGCTATCTTGGACCTAATTTTTACCAACAGGGAGGGAATGGCTGAGGAAGTAAGGGTGGCTGGGACCTTAGGAGGCAGCGATCATGATATCCTTGGATGTTGGATAACAAGGGGGGGGGGGGGGAGACCTGAGAAGACTCAGACCTCAAGGTTGGATTTCAGAAAGGCAGATTTTAATGGGCTCTGAAAGGGGATAGGAAGAATCCAATGGCTGGATGTTCTTAAGGACAGAAATGTCCAAGAAGGTTGGGAAATGTTGTGAAATGAGATTCTCAGAGCACAATCGTTACCAATCCCTAAAAGAAGGGAGAATGGGAAGCATTTAAAGAGACCAGGATGGATGAACACAGAACTTGTACACATGTTAAAGAGGAAGAAAAATATGTTCATCAAATGGAAAGAGGGGGAATATCTAAAGAAGAATATAATGGGGTCTGCAGAAACTGTAGGGCGAGTGTCAGAAAAGCTAAAGCTGATAATGAATTGAGGCTTGTAAGAGAGGCCAAAAGCAATAAAAAAGGATTTGGGGGTCAAAAGCAAAAGAAAAGTCAAAGATGCTATTGGATGCTTACTGGACGAAAATGGTAAATTGGTTAATAATGATGTTGAGAAGGACGGACTGTTAAATTCCTATTTTGTATGCTTTCTCTCTGAAAGTTGATGGAACATAAACTGATCTTCCTTGTGCTATTGGGGGAATACAAGAATGCAGACTATCTGTAAGCAGAGAGATGGTGAGGGAACACTTAGCTAACTTAAATAAATTCAAGTCTCAAGGTCCAGATGAATTACATCCTAGGATACTAAAGAAAGCAGCGGAGGTAATTGTTGAACCACTCGCCATAATCTTTGAAAATTCTTGATGAACAGGAGAAGTCCCAGAAGATTGGAAAAGGGCTAATGTTTACCCTATCTTCAAAAAAGGGAAGAAGGTGGATTCAGGAAACTACAGGCCTGTGAGCCTGACTTCTATATTGGAAAAGACCTCTTAACAGATTATTAAACAGCCTGTATGCAAGTACTTGGATGCAAATGGAGTAATTAACCAGAGCCAGCATGGGTTTGTAACAAACAAGTCATGCCAGACTAATCTAATCTCCTTCTATGACAGAATCACCGACTGGGTTGATCAGGGAAATGCGGTGGATATAGTATATCTTGACTTTAGTAAAGCATTTGACAAAGTATCTCATACTATACTTATTAAAAAATGACCAAATATGGGATTAACAAGGCAACTGTTAGGTGGATTCACAACTGGCTGAGTGATCGTACTCAAAGAGTGTTCATAAATGGCTGCACATCCCAGTGGAAGGATGTATCAAGTGGCGACCACAAGGCTCTGTCCTAGGCCCAATGTTGTTTAACATTTTTATAAATGATCTGGAGTAGAGAACTGATGGGAAACCGTGCTGATGACACAAAGCTAGGAGGGATAGCTAACATCTGGGCAAGAAAAATGAAAAAAAAAAACCACATACAGAATGGGAGGTATTGGGCTAAGCAGCACATGTGAAAAAGACTTGGGTATACTAATAGATCACAGACTGAACATGAGTCAACAATGTGATGCAGCAGCCAAAAAGGCAAACACAATTCTGGGATGTATTAGGAGAAGCATAGAGTCTAGATCATGTGACGTCATTATCCCCCTCTACTCTTCCTTAGTCAGACCTCATCTGGAATACTGTGTCCAGTTCTGGGCACCCCACTTTATAAAAGACATAGACAAACTGAAGCAAGCTCAGAGAATAGTTACCAAGATGGTGAGCGGTCTGCAAATCATGTCCTATGAGGAACGGTTAAAGGATCTGGGAATGTTTAGCAGAAGAGAAGGCTGAGAGGAGACTTAATAGCTGTCTACAAATATCTGAAGGGCCGTCACAGTGCAGAGGGATCAGCTCTATTCTCATCTGCACAAGGAAAGACTAGAAGCAATGGGATGAAACTGAAAGGGAGGAGACACAGATTAGATCTTAGACAGTGAGGGGGATCAATGGGTGGAACAGGTTGTCATGGGAGGTGGGGAGTTCTCCTTCAATGGAGGTGTTAAAACAAAGACTGGACAAAAATCAGTCTGGGATGATTTAGTAAATTCTGCACTGAGCAGGGGGTTGGACCAGATAACCCCAAAGGATCCGTTGACCCTGGAGGTCCCTTCTAACTCTACCATTCTATGATTTTATGACTGTTAGGAGGTGTTGAGACCAGTGGATTGGGGCACACAAGGTGAACAGGCTCAGTATTCCCCAGCCATCTTGTATTCAAGCCAGAGATGGTACAACATGGTAGTAGATTCTCCATGCCTCCGTATCACATCTTGTATCAAAGCTAGAGGTGGCCCAGTGGGGTACTAGAGCATCCATGCCACTCTTATCACGTATTGTATCCAAGCTAGAGGCGGTACAGCAGGGAACTAGAGCCTCCATGCCCGCCCATATCACATGTATCCATGTTAGAGGCAGTACCACAGGGTACTAGAGCCTCCATGCCCTTCTGTATCACAGCTTGTATCCAAGCTAGAGGAGGTTCAATAAGGTACTAGAGCTTCAATGCCCACCTGTATCACATCCTATATCCAAGATAGAGAAGGTACAACAACGTACTAGAGCCTCCATGCCCTTCCATATCACAACTTGTATCCAAGCTAGAGGAGGTACAACAACGTACTAAAGCCTCCATGCCTACCCATATCACATCTCGTATCCATGCTAGAGGAGGTACAACAGGGTACTAGTGCTTTTACTCTGATATTGTAATCACTTATATCAATGTTACAATCCTACAGAGAAAGTTTCATCTAACAACTTCAAGAGGACGTGTGTTACTGACAGTGTGTGTGTGTATATATATATATATATATATATATATATATATATATATATATATATTATTATAATATTTATGTGTATGTATTGCAGTGACGTAAGGGTTCAAGTCCTGGATGGTGTGTATATACCATGGAGATTGCTAAGCTCCGGGATATAACTCTGGAGTTTGCATAAGATAAGGGCTGTCCGGGTCATGCGTATACTCTAGTCCAGGAAGTACCTGAACCTGGAACATGGCTAAAACCTAATTGGGAAAGGAGCAGGAAAAGCTCAGTTAGAGAGAGATTGTAGCAGAGTGTGTTCAGCCAGACCAGAGAGAGGACAGACTGTGTGCAGAGTCCCTGGAAAGCCGGGTGAAGAGAACCTGGAGAGCTGATGGAAGCAAAACCCTGAGGAAAGGGTTGGGTGAGAATCCCTGTATCAAGTTACAAGGACTGTTATTTTGTGTGACGTATGGACATTATCTTGCTGGAAAAAGCCTGTTTATGATTGAAAGTTTGGCAATAAACCCCCCTGAATTACCCTCGTCGGCCTCTGCTGCCGCCTGACTGCCTGACATAGAAACATACCTGTTGTTGGATCCTGCTTACATATGGTGGCATTAATTTATACTACATTTGGTGGATGATGCGGGCATTAATTTATACAGCGGTGAATGTGGCTCCAAACAGCAGTTAAAATGCAAACAACCGCTGCAAGTATGGAGGAGTTGGGGAAGCAACTAGTACAGATGAATGTACAGCAACACAAGACAAGTGCCCAGCAGCAAAAAGCCCATGTGGAGTCTATGCGGATGCAGCAGCAGACAAATCAGCTCCTCGTGAGGCAGCTTGCTATGCTGACAGAGTCAGTCAGGGTGAAAGAGACTTCAGTCCTCTGACCAGAGTACTGGTAAAGATGCCCTGAAAGCAGTGAGAGGGGCTTTACAAAAGATGGCCCCAGAGGACGACGTCGAAGCCTTCCTAACCATATTTGAGAGAATAGCAGAGATGGAAAAACTGCCCTCTGAGTGGTGGGCTGATGTGGTGGCCCCTTGCCTAACGGGAGAATCCCAAAAGGCTTATTATGACCTGACCCAACAGGACGCAAAGGAGTATAGCAAGCTAAAAGCGGAAAATCTTGCTCGCCTGGGAGTAAACATAGCGGTCCGAGCTCAACGTGTTCGCCAGTGGATGTATAGCGATAATATCGATCTTTTTCATCTTGTTCAAAAATGGCTGCAGCCTGAGACTTTCTCCGCTACGCAGATCGTAGAAAGAGTGGTAGTTGACAGATTTATTTAATCTCTACCTAAATCCATACACGCTGGGTTGCTCAGGGAGACCCACAGAACGCAGATCAATTGGTGAACCTGGTAGAACGATATGTCACTGCGGAAGACACTCTAGTCGGCTCTACTGAAGGAAGACTCCCTTACCGTGGCTTTAAACAGGGCACCAAGCCTAGAGGAACAAGGCCCCAAGTTGTCCCAGAGTGGAAGCGGCGGAATAAGGAGAGGTTTGAGTATACTGGACAGAGTCCCCTGGCCCCATTATTTGCTGGGAGTGTCAGGTCGCAGGCCATGTTGCTGCGCGCTGCCCTACCCTTATGGAACCAATGGATTGCACCTATGGGCGCCGCCGTTCTCTATACGCACACCCTGTGTACAGTGCAGTTTCCTCATTGGGGCAACAGCCCCAACTATGTTAAGTGAGCATTAACAATGTGACGGTCAATGCTCTGCTGGACTCGGGGAGTTTGATCACCTTGGTGTCTGCCTCCCTTTCCCATTTGTTGATTCCACAGGAACACATGAGGGTGCTATGTATTCATGGGGATACAGAGGACTATCCTGTGGCTCAAGTGTCTATAAACACTGAATGTGGGGTGGTCCCACATAAAGTTGGGGTTGTGGGGAATTTTTGGTGCACCCCACTATAATTGGGAGAGACTTTCCGCTATTCTGGGATTTGTGGGCTCGAGTTACACTTTCCAGGGGCCTTGGGGGTCCTAAAGGATCTTGTGATACTACTTCAGAAACTGGGGTAGAGACCCCGGTCAAGTTAACAGAATTTCCCTGGATAGTGTTAATACGGGATGAAGAGGAGGATCTACCGCAAACCCCCGCTATACTTGATTTGGGGGTGTCATGGGACAATTTTGGTACCAAACAACTGACTGATCTTACCTTGGAAAATGCTCGCAAAAATGTGTCTGTGGTGAATGGGGTCCCCCAAAATCCCGGGGCTGAGAATCGGTTCCCTCGTTTCGCCCTGAATCAGGAAATGTTGTATCAGGTAATGAAAGTCAGAGACGAGGTGGTGGAACAGCTTCTGGTCCGGACTTGTTATAGACGCACAGTATTAAACATGGCTCACTTTAGGAGGCCATTTGGGGGTCAGAAAAACGCAGGAACGTATTCTGCAGAGATTTTTTTTGGCCTGGATGTTACAAAAAAATCTTGAATTTTTGCCCGAGCTGTCCCATGTGCCAGCTAACCTCACCGATTGCCCACTTTAAAAGTCCATTAGTTCCTTTACCAATAATCGAGGTACCATTTGACTGTATTGCTATGGACATTGTAGGACCGTTAGTAAAATCTGCTAGAGGTCACCAATACATTCTGGTAATACTAGACTATGCCACTCGGTATCCAGAGGCAGTTCCACTAAGAAATACCTCATCCAAATGCATTGCAAAGGAATTGTTTTCCATGTTTACTAGAACCGTCATTCCTAAGGAAGTATTACCAGATCAAGGAACACCGTTTATGTCCAAGGTTATGAAAGCGTTTGGTAAACTGTTAGGAATTAAGCAACTGCGGACCTCAGTCTATCATCCCCAAACCGATGGTCTGGTGGAACGATTTAATAAAACCCTTAAGAGTATGTTAAGGAAAGTGGTTCTGAAGGACGTCCGCGACTGGGATTATTTACTGCCCTACCTACTGTTCTCCATTAGAGAAGTTCCTCAAGCATCCACCGGGTTCTCACCATTTGAGTTGTTGTATGGTCGGCACCCACGGGGATTGCTTGATGTGGCTAAAGAAACTTGGGAAACTGAGGTTACCCCTCACAAAAGTGTAATAGAGCACATTTCCCAAATGCAAGAAAAGATTTCAAAAGTAATGCCTATAGTGAAAGAACACCTCCTTAAAGGTCAAGAAAACCAAGCAAGGGTTTATAACAGGGATGTGAGAGTTAGACAATTCAGTCCGGGAGACCGGGTACTAGTTTTAACACCCACGGCAGAGAGTAAGTTTCTTGCCATGTGGCAAGGGCCATACAAAATTGTTGAAAAAGTTGGAGAGGTTAATATAAAGTGCACCAACCCGGTAGAAGAAACCTTTTCAATTATATCATGTAAACTTACTAAAGCCCTGGAGAGAACGAGAGGCTCTTAATTCTCCTTGTTGTATGGTTGAGGCAACAAGTGGCATTCAGAACGTGATAATAGCGGAGGGCCTATCAAAATCCCAGAAAAACAAAGATTTGTTTACCGACTTGCCCGGTTTGTCTAATGTAATTGAGTACGAGGTCATTACAGAACCCCACGTGAGAGTAAAAGTAAAACCCTATCGAATTCCCAAAGCCTGCTGGGAAATAGTTTCGCAAGAGATAAAAAAAATGTTAGAACTAGAGGTGATTGAAGAATTCAAAAGCGAGTGGTCGAGTCCAATAGTCTTAGTACCAAAACCCTCGGGGGAGGGGCGGTTCTGTAACGATTATAGAAAACTGAATGAAGTTTCTAAGTTTGACGCCTACGCTATGCCTAGGGTAGAGGAGCTAAATGAACGATTAGCTCCTGCCCAGTATATTACCACCTTAGACCTCACTAAAGGATATTGGCAAATTCCCATGTCCGAGAGTGCAAAGGAGAAGACTTCCTTCTCTACCCCGAGGGCTGCTTTCACTATGTGAGGATGCCATCCGGGTTAAAGGGCGCTCATGCCACTTTCCAGAGGGTAATGGACACGATTTTAAGTCCCCATAAGGAGTATGCCGCGGCCTCCCTAGATGACATAGCGATAGTTAGCCGGGATTGGGAGAGCCACCTAAGTAAGGTTCAAGCTGTTCTAGATTCTATCAGAAAGGCTGGTTTCACTATAAACCCTAAAAAATGTGCCCTAGGCATGGATGAGGTAAAATATCTGGGCTATGTAGTAGGAAGAGGCCTGATTAAACCCCACGCCAACAAAAGTGAGGCAATACAGAATTGGCCCCGATCTTTAACAAAGAAACAAGTAAGAGCTTTTTTGGGAATTGTAGGCTATTACAGATGTTTTGTCCCTAACTTTGCCACAATAGCGGCCCCACTAACAGAGCTCACAAAAGGGAAAAGCAAATCGGTTATGGCTCCATGGTCCCCAGAAGCCGAACAAGCATTTGGGGAACTGAAGTTAATGTTGTGTCAACAACCAGTACTGGTGGCCCCGGACTTCACAAATGAATTCATAGTGCAGACAGATGCCTCAGACACGGGCGGTTATGTCTCAAGAGATCAACAGGGAAGAGCACCCGCTTATGTTCTTGAGCCGAAAACTAACCCCGCATGAACGAAACTATTCGGTTGTCGAGAAAGAGGGTTTAGCCATAAAATGGGTATTGGACTCCCTCCGATACTATCTCCTGGGTAGGAAACTCAAATTAGTTTCTGACCATGCCCAACTTAAATGGATGAGCGAACAGAAAGGGAATAATGCTAGGGTAATCCGGTGGTTTTTACCGCTAAAGGACTTTAATTTGCATATAAAACACAGGTGTGGTAAACTACAAGGGAATGCAGACGACCTCTCAAAGGGTATATTGTGGGCTGGTAGCAGAAACCCAGTCCCTCGGCTTTTGGCGGGGAGGGGGAAGGAGATGTAGTGTAGTAAGGGGTCAAGTGCAGGATGGTGTGTATATACCACGGAGATTACTCAACTCCAGGATATAACTCCGGAGTTTGCATGAGATAAGGGCTGTCCGGGTCACGCGTATACTCCAGTCCAGGAAGTACCTGAAGCTGGAACACAGCTGAAACATAATTGAAAAAGGAGCAGGAAAAGCTCAGTAAGGGGTCCCACCAACTGGTGTTTTTTTCTCCACTGCGCTGCGAGAGTAAGTGAAAACTCTCGCCGAGCAGTGTGAGAAAATCGCTGGGATATCGCTGCGACAGTCTTTTCAATGGGGCCAGCGGCAGCAGCGCTAGCCCCATTGAAAAGATATGGAGAATGCCACGGACTTCTGCCACAGCTGTGACAGCTGTCACAGCTGTGGCAGGAGTTTCCTTCATCCCTGCGGGGACGCCGGGGATGAAGGAATCCTCTGTCACAGCTGTGGCAGAAGTCAGCGGCATGCTATCCCATTGCTTTCAATGGGATCGGCACTTCTGCTGCTCCCATTGAAAGCAGTGGTTTCTGACAAGCCCCGCAGAATGATTATCGGAGAAGGGCTTGAAATATAAGCCCTTCCCCGATAATCATAAAAAGGTGGTTAAAAAAATAATTAAAAAGTTACTCACCTCTCCTGCTGTCAGCCGCGTCCTCCGGCTGGCTCCCCGACACTGCTGTCCAGCACTTTCAGCAGACGGGGATTTAAAAATCCCCGCCTACTGAAAGGGCTGTGCAGATTAGCTGAGGGCTCAGCCAATAGCAGCTACTGCTGAGCTATTGGCTGAGTGCTCAGCCAATGGCAGATAGCTCTTAGCTATTCATTCATGATTAGCAATATCTTAGCTATTGCGGGGATGAAGGAAACTCCTGTGACAGCTGTGGCAGAAGTCCGCGGCATTCTCCATATCTTCTCAATGGGGCTAGTGCTGCTGCCGCTGGCCCCATTGAAAGGACTGGCGATGTCGCAGCGATATCCCAGCGATTTTTGGGATATCTGCCTGCGGTTTTCTCGCACTGCGATGCGACACTTTAACTTTAGAATCGCATCGCAGTGGAGAAAAAAACGCCAGTGGGTGGGAGCCCTAAGAGAGAGATGACCCCAGGCGCCGCTCAGTGAGCCGGTGCGCAGCTGATTAAGGTCACTTCCTGCTCCTGCATCAGCGCGCACCTACTCCTCCCCCTCCCCTCTCCACAGTGTGCAGTGCCAGCTGAACGTTGCTGTGTCTGCCTGCCTCCTGACACAGTACAGCAGCTGAATCCCCAAAGTGCCGGCTGAACGCTGCCTGCCTCCTGAATCCCCACGGTACTGCAAAATGTAAGTACTGTACAGATGAGTACAGTACAGTAAATACTGCAGTCCTATGTCAACCCACAGATAACACAGTGATAATCTTTTTATTATAAAAGTAAAAAACATTACAGGGCGTAATAACAAAAATAGCAAAAAAACAGAAAAATTTGCCAAATACAATCGCAATAAGCATATATACACACACATTTACAAAACAGAAAGATTTGCAAAAATAACAGAAAATAACAAATATTTGCAAGAAATAATAGCCAAACATTCATATTTACAAAATTTTTTAGAAACCGTACAGGAGTGAAAAACCAGTCTGGCCGCATCCCCAATCTCACAGGTCCCATTTACACTACAAAATGTACAAAACATATCACAGCAAAAACAAGACAACCGACCCCATAATCCCGGAGTGCTGCATATTCCAACCTACTAAACAGAGAAAAAACACACATTAGTAAAACAAGAATATATATATACATTTTTTAAATTTTTATTCCCCCTCCCCTCTAAACTACACACGCATTACCCTCTACCCATCCCCTGGTCCACTGCCAATACCTGCCAATCATGCTTATGAACATAGTTTAGTTTTTTTTTGTTTTTTTTAAATACACAGAACGTAATACTAACCCCCCACAAAAACTCAACATAATACCCCCCACGAAAACACATAATACCACCCATAAACATGATACCACCCACGAAAACACATAATACCACCCATAAACATGATACCACCCACGAAACACACCACCCATGAAACATGATACCATCCACGAGAAAACTATAAACACATAATACCACCCACAAAACCATATAATGCATAATAATCCACATCCTAAATATACAGAAAAATAACAAAAATATAACCGTTACCTCCAGCCCCGGTCCGGGTCCCGTAAGCCTTTTATTCAACTTTTAACTTAAAACAAAACAAAAAGCTAGGGTGAAAGAATCCAGCCCCCCACCGGGAAACAGTTCTCCAGGCTAGGGAACCCCAAAGCAAAAACCCCTCCAAAGGATGGCTGTTCGAGGCCTACCCAACCTTTCAAACTCCAGCGAACGCACCTTCACCAGGTCACCGAGAATATTCCTACTTACCGCGTCCTCGAGGAGGATTTTATGCTGCGTCGATACTACACACCGTGCGCTCCACGTGTAATACCTAACCACTAGACTTACTAAAAATAAAGTGCAGCGGTCCCTGCCACCCAGATCTCTGAATGCTCCATAACACCACTCGGCGTAGGTAAGGTCAGCCAGCCGAGGCCAACCGATGGAAGCCCCTACCCTCTTGTATACCTCTATATTGAAGGGACAATGAAGCAGGAAGTGGTCCATGCTCTCCAGAGTGTTGCCACACGCCTCCCGGGAACAACTTCTGTCCTCGGTGTTCTTGTGCTTCAAGTTGTCCCCCACATACAGCTTACCATGGAAGCATGCCCAGGTCAAGTCCCAATACTTTGAGGGGATTCTTACCGAATTTAAAAGAAGCAAACCCACCCTCAAATCCCCACCTGGGCAGTCTCTGAGGGCCAATGGATTCTGAAAGCGGGTTGCCAAAACCCTCTGGTCCAGCACACGCCTGGCCAGCGTCCTGGCTTCCCCCACGGTCAGCCCCCATTAGCTTAAAACCTTCAGAACCGGTGCAACGTAAGCCGGGAGATGTCCGTGCGGTGTACAAAAGTCCTTCACATGCCCTCCTGTCTCCCACTCCTGGAAGAACGGCCGAAACCATCCCTTGCAGGAGGATACCCATGGAGGAGCCCTCTCTTTCCAGAGGTTTGCAATATTAGCTTTCAAAAAGGTATTCTTGAGGAATACATTAATGTATTTAAGAATTGTTTTTCAGATATGCACATGCATACTTGTTTCTCTATCTGTCTGTTTTGAATCCTCTTGCCACAAATCTCTGTATGCTGGTTGTAACATGTGATGTAATTAGCTCTTGAACACACCCTCTATACCATCCCTCAACCATTTTCCCCCCTGACAAGCTAACATACACAGGTATCTCTCCTTTGATTTTAATTTGTATTTGGTCTATAAATGTCTTATGTACTCCATACCTCATAGCTGTTGACAAAGGCTTTTGCCGAAACGCGTTCAGCGTGCACTTGTGAGCTGTATGCTTTATTTTATTCAATAAAGAAGGAGATTCATTAAAAACCTCGGTCAAGAGGGGAACCAAAATTTCCTTAAAGGCTTTATAAAACTCAGATGTTAAGCCGTCTGGGCCTGGCGAATTTTTTTGGACCGGAGCCCATCAATCGCCAGTCCGACTTCCTCTTCCGTAATTGCTTCTGTCAAAACGCCAAGAGAGGGGTCTACTCCTGGTTCGGTTACAGTTTCTGCCAGGAAAGTCGAGATTCCGTCCCGATTAAGTTCTTTCCCGCCCAAGAGATGCAAGTAGAAGGATCTGACGACCTCCAGGATCCCTGATCTGGACCTTTTCAGGGAACCCGTACTGTCTAGCAGACCCGTAACCAACTTACAACTCACTGACATCTTACAGTTCTTGTAGGGGTCAGGCGAGCGGTACTTCCCAAAGTCCCTCTCAAGAACCAAAGATGCGTGTCTATCATACTGACATCTCTTGAGCAAGGATTTCACTCTGGAGATCTCCTCGCGGCTACCTCCAGTCGAGACCAAATGCTCGAGTTTCCTCCTCAGGCTCTGATACATACGCTTTCTGTTCAGGCTTCTGAGGTTGGAGATCTGTCGGAAGAACCTTCTTACCTGATGTTTGAACATCTCCCACCACTCTGACTTACTGCTGCATAGGCCCAGTAGCTGTTCCTGGCTCTGAAGAAAATCCTCAAAGGACCATCTTATTTCCGCTTCTTCCAGGAGTGACGAATTCAATTTCCATAAACCTTTGCCCATCCGAGGGGTCTCTGTGACATTCAGAGAAAAAAGTATCATACAGTGGTCGGAGAACTCCACCTCCACCACCGATAACGGTGAGGAGACTGCTTCCTCCTTTAAATAAAGCCTATCTATCCTAGATCTGTGATAACTACCTCTAAACCAAGTGAATCCCGTGCGCCCTGGGGTGTGCCGAACGTGGACATCCACAAGGCATGCCTCACTAACTACTCTATTTAACGCGACGCTATCATAGCCTAGCTGGTTATTGGAACCTCCTCTATCACCGAGCCTCGTGACATTATTAAAGTCTCCTCCAAAGACCACTTGCCGGCTTGTAAAAAGGAAAGGCTTAATTCTCATAAAGAGGTCTTTGCGCCCGTCCTTTGACTGGGGTCCATAGATGTTAATAAGACGCAACTCTTGACCTCCCATGAGAATATCCAAGATCAGGCACCTCCCCATTTCCAGCTCGATAACCCGTCTGCATTCTACCTGTGCGGTCTTAAAAAGGACCGCCACCCCACTATACGGCTCGGCCGCAAGAGACCAATAGGAGGCTCCGCACCTCCACTCACGTTTGGTTTTGTACATGACCGACAAATCTGTCAGCCTGGTCTCTTGCAAAAATAAAATGTCAGCTTCAACTCGGCTGAGAAAATCAAAGGCCGCAAACCTAGCCGCATCGGACTTAATGCTGACAACATTAATGGATGCCAGCGTCAACAGGGTGAGTGCCGCCATCATTGGTGATCGAGCTGGATGGCTTTCCTCTTACTCTCCCCCTCCTCCCTGTCGGAAGAAGAGGTCTCTCCTTTATTTCTTTTTAGTGAAATTGAGACATCCATATCCCCGCTCTCATCATAACCTTCACCTTCCGGCTTCAGGGTAGCCCCCTTCCCGGAGGAAACCGGGTTCCCCACAGAAAGAGACCCAGCGTCCCCCGGGGTTCCTTCCTCAATTATCTCTGCCACCACCTCCGGCACCTCACCCCCAGCCTCTCCCCCTGGCAGGGAAGAGGAGGTGTTTATTGAGGGCTTGGTACCGGTTGGAGAGGTCGACCGTAAGGGAACCGATGGGGCCTTCCTTTGGTATATGCACCAGAGTGAGTGGGACCGAGTCATCCCACTCTAGAGAGGAAGAACCCCTATTTTTCTTTCTTGTTCTTCCCTTACCCTTTTTTTTCTGCTTTTGCCATTTCTCGTTTTCCTCGTCCGCACTTTCTTCACGGGAGGATCCAGCAGAACTGGCAGCCACCTCCTCTCTCTCCAACCTTCTGGTTTCCTCATCCACATCGCTATCCCTTGGGGCCTCAGCAGCTCGACTCCCCTCCTGCCCTGGCTGGCCAGGCACCCTGCCGAGACCCCGTAGCTCTTCCTCCTCCCTGTTGCCACCAGCTTCGCCCCCGGAGCGACGGGCCCGTTGACCCTCTGACTGGGCTCGGCCGATGTTGGCAAAGGATAAGGGACAACGACTGAATGGGTGCCCTAAAGCACCACACAGGTTACACCGAATGCTGCCACAGGAGGAGGATGGGTGGTCTCTGCCCCCACACAGCGCACACACCAGCACCTTACACTGTGCACTGAAATGTGTGGGGTCCCCGCACCTGTGGCAGACCTTCGGCTGCCCCTGGTAGAAAACCAGAATCCTGTCCCTTCCCAGGAATGCAGAAGAAGGGATGAGGGTAACGGAATTACCTGCACGTTTCAACTTTACCATGAAAGTCCAGGCCCCTGACCAGATACCGTGTGCATCCCTGTTTTTCTGGGGAGGATGGAGAATCTCCCCATACCTGCCCATCCAGGTCATTATGTCAACATAAGAGAGACTCGTTACTAGTCAAAACGGTCACTCTCTTAGTGTCATTCTGGCGGGAAATTGCTTGAACCGCAAAATCCCGCCACTCGGGCTCCGTCTGAGCCAGCTCGTATTTTGACCACAAGAGCTCGAGCCCCTCCAGTCTCACGAAGCTAACATCAAACAGGGAGGTCCCAAAGGGGTGGATCAGGGCAAAGATTTCACTCACCCTGAATTCCATCCCGAGGAGAAGCTCCACCACCCTAGTCCGGTTAGGGCAGGCTTCACTGCCTCCCCATCGGAGACAAACCACATTCCTTCTGGACCCCCCCCCCCCCCCTGCCCGGCTGTAGGAAGCGACCATGCCTCTTTTTCCTGCCTTTGCTCTCGGAAGGCCCCTGTGCCAAACCTATCTATCCAAAAGGATAGGTCGCGCTTTTCACCCTCTATAGTGACCGACCTCTCTCCCCTCTTTAAGGCGGATAGGAACAGCTCGTGTGACCTGGGGTCCCTGAAGCCGGGAGGTGAAGGTCCCCCACTTACCCCGGCGGCAACACTAGCGTAGCTCCTAGGAGCAGTCACCGCCGAGGCGGCAGCTGGACCAGAGCCCCCAAACCACCAGACACTCCACCTTCACTTGTGACTTGTGTAAATTTACTATCACCTGTATCTCCCTCAGATACTCCTCCACTAGCAGACACCCCAACATTTAATCTTGTATTATTTAGATTCCCCACACCCCTAGACTCTCCCTCACGCACACCACTCGCTATCATGTTGCTCCCTTCATCCCTTTCACACACCTCCATGCCTTCTATACTCTAACGCTCATCATTCTCCCTATTCTTTGCGACCAGACCGGTAATGGCTTCTCTCTTGGCCGGAAGAGTAAGGGGCACCTGGCGGCCCGGAGGTTTCCCAGCCGCTCCCCCCATGCCTGCAGGGGAGCAACCCAGGGTGGGTTTCTTAAATATAGACCCCTCCGAGCCTCCAGACCAACCCCCCTTAGCATTGGGGGGAAAGGGACTTCCAGCCACCCACTCAGGACCTTTGGCTCCGCCTCCTGCCATCATACTTCGTGTAACCCCAGCAAAAGAATTCCGGCGTTTTGGGTATCCACTTTTTTGGGGGTTCACTGCAGGGCCCTTATTGGGGCCACCCGACGCCAGATGGCCCCCCAAACTCCCAGGATGTTTGGGATCACCCGATGCCGGGCAATCCCCTTTATCCAGGCCCACCGCAAGGCCTTCCTGGGGGCCACCCGACGCCGGATGACCCCCCCCCCCACCCCCACCTTCCGTGAACTTTTGGGATCACCCGACGCTGGGTGACCCCCCCCCCCTTACTTAGGCCCACCGCAGGGCCTTTCTGGGGGCCAGCCGACGCCAGATGACCCCCCAACTTTTCCTCCACCTTCCCTGAACTCTTGGGATAACCCGACACCGGGAGACCCCCCCTTACTTAGGCCCACCGCACTGCCATTCTGGGGTCCACCCAACGCCGGCCAATCCCCTTTATCCAGGCCCACCGCAGGGCCTTTCTGGGGGCCAGCCGACGTTGGATGACCCCCCAACTTTTCCTCTATCTTCCCTGAACCCTTGGGATCACCCGACACCGGGTGACCCCCCTTACTTAGGCCCACCGCAGGGCCTTTCTGGGGGCCACCCAATGCCAGATGACCCCCCACCTCCGCAGCCTTTTTTGTCATTTTACCTGGATCATCCGACGCCGGATGACCCCCCACCTTTGCAGCCTTTTTTGATATTTTACCTAGATCATCCGACGCCGGATGACCCCCATTCTTAGGAATCTCGCTGTCAGACACCAGCTTCTGCCCATCACCCCTCCTTTTATTACGAACCGGGGGGGGGGGGTGTTTGGATCAGGATGCCTAGCAATCTCCCCCTTCCTTTGCACTGAACCCACATTAGCAGAGTCCGGGCTGGGTCGGACCTGGGGGCTACCCATGCAGCTACCTCCCTCCTCTGGTTCAGAGGCTTGCCCAGGGAGGCTGACGTACCTGTACTCCACCTGGGTGATCTTTTTGCCACTTTTCTTCTTTTTAGCCTGGGGGTCTCTCTCAGGAAGGTCATTGCTAAAATAGAGACCCTCCAGGCCTCCAGGGGATTCCAGCTGACTTATGTACGCCATTAGTTGCCCCCCCCCCCCCCCCCCCGGGCCGCTGTCCTCGCCCTCTTCCTCAGAGGAGTCTGAGCTTGAAATAATAGTAGCTTGCCCAGCTGGAAGGTCACTGCACAGGGACTGCTGACTGTCCGCTGTCTGCAGTTCTCCAGCAGGGGCCTGCTCCATCTTGGACACTAGGCCCTTCATATCCTCACAGACCCCAGCCAGAGCCGGCTGAGACCCTTCAAACCGGTCAAAATTCACCAGCTTCTCAGCGAAGGGACCTGCACCCCTTAAGATGTCCGCTATCCTCTCAACCAGGGTGAGGATCTCGCTTTTCAATTCCTGGACGGCCTGGTTGTATTGGGCCCTCCTTGACCCACCTGAATTGTTGGCCAGGGACCTGGCTGCCTTTAACTCCTCCTGAAGCCTTCTGATGGTGCCACCTGCCTCACGGTACTCCTGGGTCCTTGAAGCGACCCTGGCAGCAAAGACGGTGACATCCTCCCTAGGCTGCAGTGTCCCCCACTGCTCAATGGTAGGGCAGGAGGCTCCCCCAGAAGTACCTGGCCTGGCTCCAGGAGGGTCTTGGCTGGAAGTCCCAGCAGCCGAGGTCCCGGAGGGCCGCCGTCCCTCACCCTGGCTAGCCCGATGGCCACCTCAGGTGGTCTCCAGGAGGGGTGCAGGAGACAAATCGCTGCGTCTCCTGCTAGATCTCCTCAGCCCCTCCTGGGTAGCCGGTTGCAAAGCATCCCCATCCTCCGCCGGCTGGTTCCGGAGAGTGGGGGTAGTAGTCCTCCCTCTGGCCATAGCCCAGGACCTCACTCCCTCCTGGGTAGGAGAGAGCAAAAGTCCCAGGCCCTGGAGGAGAAAGAGAGAGACCTGGACCTGCAAGCACCTGCTCACAAGTGAACCACACCCTGCAACAGGAAGTGAAGTGTCCCTGCAGTGCTATGTCCAACCGCAGATAACACAGTGATATGTACTGCTATAACATGTCCCTGCAGTCCTATGTCAAACCACAGATAACACAGAAATTTAGGATGATCATTTCTTTAGGTCATAAATAGGAAAAGTAAAGGGGTCAGAACTCGAAAATTCACTGCTAAGTGCAAAAGTATTAGCACCCCTATATACTGTAACTTCCTGGTGTCATACAAGCATAATTTGGCTCGAGCATTCTTTAGGTCCTAAATGAGGAGAGTGGGAGGGGTGGCACATTCTGCAGAGGGACATCGGTATATGCAGCCTGAGGAGAATCTAACGCTTCTCTATGTGTAGACATATTTTATTCCTCGGTTGCTCTAAAGTAACCTTGACTTCCATTTGAACAACACGTAAACACCTGTATCAAATTAACTCAGGCGAGGCGGGGTATATCAGCTAGTTTATATACTCCTTCTAGGGGGGATGTTACTGACATTGAGTGTATGTGTGTTTGTGTATTGTATATACTTCATGTAGAGGAGGGATGTTTTTGACAATGAGTGTACATACTGGTGGATATACCGTATCTTCCATTGAAATGAATGTGGTGCCTAAGAAACACATTAAATGCACAGTTGTGCGTGTAATACTACGTTTTCAGTGTTTTTTACGCAGAATACTGTGGCACTGGGATGAGAAACAGAAAAGTTGTGACCTCATCAGCCTGCTTGCTTGTATTGTTGTTACGCAAGCACTGCAGCTCTGTGCTCCGTGAAATGCTTCTTGTGTGGGCGTGGCTCTACTGAAAGAACACTATACAAAGCCCAGCGTTACCCCATGCAGTGGTAGACTCCAGCTCTACATGATTACAGCTTCTCTTTTACTGGAGTTGTTCACAGTCCCTTTTCTTCTCCATGTGGCTCATACCACCATGACAACGTTTCTCTGGAGAATTTGACACGCAGACATCTTTAGCTCCTCATTTTTTCAGAAACCTTTAAAGCGCAGACCAGACAAGCAACGAGGAAATCGAGGGCGGGTGAGTGAACGGTTTGTTTTATTTATTTTATGCAGGTTCAGGCTCAGATCACTTGGAGGCCCTGGGTAGTTACCCAGTTTGCCCCACCCCAGTTTCTGAGGACCTCCTGGTGGTGTAAGAGGGTGAGGATAGGGGTGATGGCATCCGAGGCCGCGCAGTTGATTTATGTAGATGCGTGTACTGGTAATGGCATTTGAGGTCTACGGTGATCGCCTCTGTCCTCCTGCCCACCTACATTCAAGGTAGATCATTGTTCCTATGGGACGTCAGGGCTTATTCTTTTCTGATGTTTGCCGTTGACTCATAGAGTAGATGTCCAATCGTCTGCTTCCTTCCCTCCTCGTTAAGGATGTTGTTGGCACTTCCTGTCCGTAAGTCCACAGACCAGCTTTGTTGTTTCCTAATGATCCTCCTACCTGGATAAGTCTATTGTTTCTCCTTGTACAGAGAGCTACAGTTAGCCTGGATGGTGCCCCCTCGGCCCCAGAGACCACCAAACAGGGACAGGACCACAGATATGGACACAAAGGAATCCTGAGCACACAGCTGCTGGCAGACATGGCAGAGTCTACAACTCACCGGGATTCATACCAGGGGCTGGACTTGGCCAACCGCCGGCAACACACAGGTACATAAATAGCAGACGACCCAGTCATGTCAGCGCTACTGTGTCTTGAATACTCCTCTTTACCCACAGGCCTACGGGAAGAACAGCTTTGGAGATGTCTCTATCACCAGTTCAGGTAGGCGATGTTTATAGTGGACCCCTATTCTTACAGATACCCTCTTGCATGTACGAGATGTGAAGTGGGGGGGGGGCGTCATCAAGAAACCCACTTCCTTCCACCCAGGTTGTAGGGCTCAGGAGTGGCCTGCATGGACCAGTAGAGCTGAAGAGTTGGTATTTGGGGGGAGCGACCTCGCACTCAACAGCTGCTCATGAATAATACGAATGCAGATGAAGTCACTAGATAATTACTTATACAGAGACCATATAGCAGTCTGGGCCCGTAGGCTTGCATCGGTATGAACACTATGTGTATAGTACCAATATATTGCAGACTTGTCCCCAGTACCGGCCGCTCGGACAAAGCTACCCCACCGAGGGGGGGGGGGGGGCAGTATTGATGTTCTCCCATTCATTCTAGCAGTTATTTATGGACAGATGTGTGCAGTAGATGGAGAAGCCGTATACTGCCATATCTAGAAGTGCAGCATTGGAGTCGATTACATCAGACAGAAGACACTAGATATGTGAGCCCCGGTGGTCTTATATCCCACACTGTGCTGTGAGGTCTTCTGGGACACATTGTAAGTGCCTCGCACAGCAGATGTGGACACCAGTCCTGCCCTCCCCCTTTCTCTTGTCCGGATGTAGTGTCGGCTGTGTGGAGCCTCTAGGTCTGCTTCCCATTACAAGCCCAAAATTAGGACAATTGGCTCTTTGTACATATGAAGGAGAGAGTAAGAGCAAAGATGTGCAGCGTTATACAGGAAATATTATCATGGCGCGACTATATTAAAATTATTTACTACCCTAAGTGAGTGAAAGAGATTGCTGACGTGCGAGTGTACCGTACCGCCCTCGCCCTCATCTGCCCCCCCTTCCGCGAGAGAGAGGAAGCATGCGAATGTGCCGTACCTCCCTCCCCCCCCCCCCCCCCCCGAGAGAGAGGAGATGTGCGAGTGTGCCGTACCCCCCTGAGAGAGAGGAAGCATGCGAGTGTGCCATACCTACCCCCTCCCCCCTTGAGAGAGAGGAGGCGTGCGAGTGTGCCATACCTTCCCTGAGAGAGAGGAGGCATGCGAGTGTGCCGTACCTCCCCCCCACCTTAGAGAGAGAAAGCGTGCGAATGTGCCGCACCTACCCCCACCCCCGAGAGAGAGGAGGCGTGCGAGTGTGCCGTACCCCCCTGAGAGAGAGGAAGCATGCGAGTGTGCCGTACCTACCCCCTTTCCCCCCTTGAGAGAGAGGAGGCGTGCGAGTGTGACATTCCCTGAGAGAGAGGAGGCATGCGAGTGTGCCGTACCTACCCCCTTTCCCCCCTTGAGAGAGAGGAGGCGTGCGAGTGTGACATTCCCTGAGAGAGAGGAGGCATGCGAGTGTGCCATACCTTCCCTGAGAGAGAGGAGGCATGCGAGTGTGACATACCTTCCCTGAGAGAGAGGAGGCGTGTGAGTGTGCCATACCTTCCCTGAGAGAGAGGAGGCGTGCGAGTGTGACATACCTTCCCTGAGAGAGAGGAGGCGTGCGAGTGTGACATACCTTCCCTGAGAGAGAGGAGGCGTGCGAGTGTGACATACCTTCCCTGAGAGAGAGGAGGCGTGCAAGTGTGACATACCTTCCCTGAGAGAGAGGAGGCGTGCGAGTGTGACATACCTTCCCTGAGAGAGAGGAGGCGTGCGAGTGTGACATACCTTCCCTGAGAGAGAGGAGGCGTGCGAGTGTGCCATACCTTCCCTGAGAGAGAGGAGGCGTGCGAGTGTGACATACCTTCCCTGAGAGAGAGGAGGCGTGTGAGTGTGACATACCTTCCCTGAGAGAGAGGAGGCGTGCGAGTGTGACATACCTTCCCTGAGAGAGAGGAGGCGTGCGAGTGTGCCATACCTTCCCTGAGAGAGAGGAGGCGTGCGAGTGTGCCATACCTTCCCTGAGAGAGAGGAGGCGTGCGAGTGTAAGATATACCACTCCAGGAAAGGGGAGATGTGCGAGTGTGCCGAACCACCCCGATAGAGAGAGGAGACTCGAGTGTAATAATATTTATTTGTATAGCACCAACTTATTTCGCAGAGCTTCGAGGCTCATGGGGAACACAAACAATATGAAAATTACAGAAAATACAAGAGTTACATGTTGTATTCATTTATTTAGAAACAAAGGGGTTGGGGTGATACAGGGGGTACAGGGGTACAGGGGCAGGCAGTGGAGCAAGGGGGAACACAGCAATGCAATGTTAACATGTGATGTACAGTTTTTAGAACACAAGCGGGGTGGGGGTAGTACAGGAGGTGCAGGCAGGAAGGGTACATGGCTAGGCAAAAGTGGAAAGCCATAAGGAGGTGCAGGGAGCATATTGTGGGGCTGGGGGATTGGATCAGGTGGTTTGATATGCTTCTTTAAAGAGATGTGTCTGAGGCGCGTCTGAAGTTTCGTGCATCGGGGATTGTCCGGATGTTTTGGGGTAGAGCGTTCCAGAGGGTCAGTGCTGCTCTAGAGAGGCGAGCATGTAAGATTCGTATTAGAGGGGCATTTAGTCTGAGTGTATTAGCAGAGCGGAGCGCCCGTGCTGGGTGATGTAGGTACAGGAAGGAAGCAATGTATAGTGGTGCGGTGCCATGGGGAGCAGTGTGAATGGGGGTGATGAATTTGAATTGAGTTCTGTGATACATGGGTAGCCAGTGCAGTGACTGGCATCGTGCGGAGGCGTATGAGAAGCCGCTGGGCAGGATGATGAGTCTAGCTGCCGCATTTAGTGTGGATTGGAGAGCGGAGAGTCTGGCACAGGGAAGGCCAAAGAGCAGCGAGTTGCAGTAGTAGAGTCGGGAATGGATGAGGGCGACGAGTGTCCGTAATGAGGAACGGCCAGATTTTAGCAATATTCCTGAGGTGCATTTGACATGTTCAGGCCAGAGATTAGATATGAGGTGTAAAGGAGAGGTCCGAGTCCAGTGTGACCCCCGAGGCAGCAGGCATGCTGTCTGGGCGTTTTGATGGTGCCAGATACTGATATGGAGATGTTGGGGGAAGGTCGGCTGGTTGAGGGCGGAAAGACGAGAAAATCAGTTTTTGAGAGGTTGAGTTTGAGAAAAAGGGAGGACATAGTATTAGAGACAGCAAACAGACAGTCAGTGATATTTAGGAAGAATGGTTCTGAGATATCACGAGAAGAGGTGTATAACTGGGTGTCGTCAGTGTAGAGATGGTATTGGAGTCCAAATCTGCAGATGGTTTGTCCGATTGGGGCTGTGTAGATAGAGAAGAGGAGGGGACCAAGGACCGAGCCCTGGACAACCCTAACATCAAGGGGAAGAGGAGAGAAGGGGGTCGAGGACTGAGCCCTGGGGGACTCCAACTGCAAGGGGAAGAGGAGGGGGCCAAGGACCGAGCCCTGGGGACCCCAACAGTGAGGGAGAGCAGAGAGGAGATAGAGCCAGAGAAGGAAATGCTGAAAAAGCGATCAGAGAGGTAGGAGGATAATCAGGAAAGAGCAGTGTCCTTTTAGGCCGATGGAGCAAAGCTTAGTGAGGAGTAGTTTGTGGTCGACGGTGTCAAACGCAGCAGAGAGATCAAGGAGGATTAGTAGGGACTAGTCACCCCTTGATTTGGCCATCCTCAGGTCATTTGATACTTTTTTGTGGGCGGTTTCAGTCGAGTTAATGGCGCAGAAATCAGACTGGAGGGGGTCAAGGAGAGAGTTATCAGAGAAAAAAGCGTGTGAGGTGGTAATAAACCAGGTGTTCAAGTAGTTTGGAGATGAAGGGGAGGTTGGAGAGTCAGTAGTTGGCAGCGTTGGTCGGAGTGTTTGAATGAGGAGGGGAAAATAACAGAGGTCAGGGAGAGGTTGAAGATGGTGATGAGGTGGCTGATAACGGCTGGGAAAAGGGAGCAGAGGAGGCATGAGGGGAGAGGGACCACAGGAGGTGTGAGGGAAGAGGGTCGCTAGCGCAGGTGGTGGGGCGAGTGTCGGAGAGCAGTCTGGAGACTTCTTCCTCTGTCGTTGGTTCTAGTATAAATAGTGGATGATGGATGCTGAAGAGACCAGGATTAGGCCTAGCTGTGTAATGTTCGGAGATTTCTTTTTGAATGTTGTCAATTTTTTTTTTCTTTGAAATAGGCAGCTAGTTCTCCAGCACTGAGATCTGTTACGGGGCCTGTTCTTTGGTGCTGAGGAGGGAGTGGAAGCTATTGAAAAGTTGTTTGGGCTTGGGGGATAGTAAGGAGATGAGGGAGGTGAAATAAACTTGTTTGGCATGGTGGAGGGCTAGATTGTAGGTTTTGAGCATAAATTTGAAGTGGGTGAAGTCTGCAGGTTGTTTTGCTTTGCGCCACAGACTTTCAGCACACCTAGAGCACTGCCGGATGAAGCGCGTTTGGAACGTGAACCAAGGTTGTCGTTGTCTGCGGTGGACGGCTCGGGTCATGGATGCTGCCACTTCATCCAGGGCAAGTCTGAGGGTGGTGGAGTAGTGTTCGGCAGCCGGGTTTGGGCATGAGAGGAGAGAGCTAGGGGACAGGGAGGACTGGATGTCTCAGCAAACTGCTGGGTGTTGACGGTCTAGATGTTCCTAGAGGGAAGTTAGTGAAGTGGGAGGCAGAGCATAGGCAGAGGAAGATTAGGTCGAGAATGTTGCCGTCTCTGTGAGTGGAGGAGTTGGAGACTTGTGATAGGCCAAGGGAGGAGGTGAGAGATAGAATCTGGGAGGCGGATGGGGAGACCGGGTCGTTAGTGGGGATCTTGAAGTCACTGAGGATGAGGGTTGGGAGTTCTCAGGATACGAAGTGGGGGAGCCAGGTGGTGAAATAGTCCAGGAAAAGGCGGTGGGACGCGCAGGCCAGTAGATAACAGCGATGCGAAGGGACAGTGGACGGAAGAGTCATAGGGCATGGACTACGAACAACAAGAGAGGGAGCCAGGGGATGACCTGGAAGGTGCAATTTGGTGAAAGGACAACACCTAGTCCTCCGCCGCGCCTGTCCGATCCGGGAGTGTGTGAGAACTGCAGGCCATCATAGCACAATGCATCGGGGAAGGTGGAATCGGACTGCTGTATCCACATTTCGGTGAGGGCGAGCAGGTCGAGACGTTTGAAAGTGAATAGGTTGTGGATGGTTGAGAGTTTGTTGCACGCGGACTGAGGGCTCCAAAGGGCGCACTGTACTATACTGATAGGAAATGTGGGTGTACTGTACTGACCAGAGTGAAGATGTAAATTTATGTTCTCTGTTGTCAGCCAGGACATTATTGATGAGCTGATATCTCAAGCAGAGATGAAGGTACCAGAATCTACAACTAGGAGAGACTATCAGGTGGAGGGGTTCATGGCCCAGACTCCGGCTTCCAGTAAGGTGGGTGGCTGTGTAGTGTTCAGCAGACCCTTTATATCAGATGTGTTCCTTGGAGCACCTGAACTTATTGTCATGTTGTGTTTGACAGAAACACGCATACCACACGGAGCAGGCTGTGACCTTCTGGACGGAGAATGTGCATGGTATCACTGTGAGTATGCACTACTTTTGTGCCCTCAGTCTCTCTCATGTCCTTCCTTACATGTCTCCTCCTTGCAGGGAGTCTCAGATGTCCGAACAAGTGACTCTCCTTTCAAAAAGAGTTCAGCTTTTACCATGCCGATGTCCCACTATCTGGATCAGCCCATCCCGCACGACCTGGAAAATTATCCCAACATGTAATTCCCATAACCTGGAAAATTATCCCAGAAGTATCCTCATACATCATAAACTGGTAAATTCTCCCAATATGCCGCAGCCAGGAGCGTCCTCCTCAACGTCCCCACCGCAGCCAGGAATGTCTTCTAGGTTACTGTCAAAACCAGGAAAGGTTCCTTAAGGTCACAGTCACAACGAGTGCATTCAGCATCCGACTCTAAATTATCTTCATACTTTACTTTCACGACAGGAGAATGAGCCACACATTTCACTGTCCCAAACCAGAGAATTCCCTAAATACGTTCCAGTCTCAACCATAAAAATCCTCATTTGTCTCAGAGACTGCCAACACCATTATACCTGCATATCAGTATAATAGCCAAAAAAATCACCTCTGTAAATGTGACAACTAGCAGAATTATCTTACAAGGTCATCCTGACAACCAAGAGAATGCCTCCCATCTGTCACCTCCAGGAGAGTGATCTCCATCCATCACCATCACCTCCAAGAATGTGATCTCCATCCATCACCTCCAGGAGAGCGTTCTCCATCAGTCAGTCACCTCTGGGATAGCTATCTCCATCCGTGATGCTGCGGGAGAGCATTCTCCGTCCGTCACCATCACCTCCAGGAAAGTGATCTCCATCCGACCTGCCAGGAAAGTGATCTCCATCCGACCTGCCAGGAAAGTGATCTCCATCCGACCTGCCAGGAAAGTGATCTCCATCCATCATCATCCCCTCCAGGAGAATCATTCAATTTTAGCCAGACATTTGCACGTGTTTAACAAATTATCCATATCTGCATAGAAATATCCTGAGCCTCCCACTAAACTTCCATCCTGGAGAGTGATGCTGTGTTCATTGTGATCGCATTCATGTATTCTGTACTGTGTGACCACTTATCGAGGGCAGTAAGAGCAAACAGCAGGGATCCCTGTTGTAGTTGGTGGTGACCCCTGCCCTGAAGAGTTAAAGATGGATGCATCATACAATGAGGAGCAGCGACGTCTCCCACAGGCGTTTGCATCATCCCAGCCTGCGGTACATAAGTGTCCTTTATGGACATTAGTTCCAACGTTCCAATCTATGATCACAACTGCTGCTAGGCTGCTTTACATCTGCCATTTAGGTGGCAACGAAAAGAGTTTGGTGTGTCTATCAGTAGAAGTAGTAAGCTCTCCTTCACATAAGTGCACAGTGAATAGAGCCAATAGATTTCCATGGCCTCATTCACAATAGCGGATTTTTCACGTGGCTGAAAAAAAAGCAGCGTGTCCTATCTTGTTGTGTATGTACTGGAATTACCCATGGAAATCAATGGACCCTGGGGCCTGGTGCCACACACTATCCCTGCGACCTGATGCCACTCGCTATCCCTGCGACCTGGTTCCCCTTGCTATCCCTGGGCCCTAGTGCCCCCACACTATCCCTTGGACCTGGTGCCCCCACTATCTCTGGCGCCGCCCACTATGTCTGGGACCTGGTGCCCCCACTATGTTTAGGACCTGGTGCCACCACTATACCTGGTGCTGCCCACTATTGGTGTGTATTATGTACTGGAATCGCCCATGGAAATCGATGGACCCTAGACCTGGTGCCTCCACCCTCTCCCTGGAACCTGGTGCCTCCACCCTCTCCCTGGGACCTGGTGCCTCCACCCTCTCCCTGGGACCTGTGTATTACGTGTAGGCTCAAGCAGCACTCTCTCCAAAGCCAATAAGGCAGGGCTGTATCATTAATGCACGCCTCAGAGGGAATCCGGATCCAGGATTCCAGAATAAACCATAGAAAAAGAGATCCGTGGCAGCATATAAAGGTGCAAATAAAACCATCTTTATTCCTCCATAGTAAAAGCTGCAACGTTTCGATCCAGGAAGGATCTTTGTCAAAGCTTTACTATGGAAGAATAAAGATGGTTTTATTTGCATCTTTATATGCTGCCGCGGATCTCTTTTTCTACCCCTGGGACCTGGTCCCTCCACTCTACCCCTGGGACCTGGTCCCTCCACTCTACCCCTGGGACCTGATGCCTCCACTCTACCCCTGGGACCTGGTCCCTCCACTCTACCCCTGGGACCTGGTCCCTCCACTCTACCCCTGGGACCTGGTCCCTCCACTCTACCCCTGGGACCTGGTCCCTCCACTCTACCCCTGGGACCTGATGCCACTCACTATCCCTGGTCCAGATCTCTCAGTTGGTTCACCCCACCATAAATCCTTTGAAGATATTCAGTCCTGTGTTCATTCTTATAACGTTGTTTTATTCGCCGACCCTCCTGTGTCCATGGGGTCTGAAGTTGCATTTAAAGGGGTTGTCCCGCGGCAGCAAGTGGGTCTATACACTTCTGTATGGCCATATTAATGCACTTTGTAATGTACATTGTGCATTAATTATGAGCCATACAGAAGTTATCAGAAGTTATTCACTTACCTGTTCCGTTGCTAGCGTCCTCGTCTCCATGGTGCCGTCTAATTTTCAGCGTCTAATCGCCGGATTAGACGTGCTTGCGCAGTCCGGTCTTCTTCTTTTCTCAATGAGGCCGCTTGTGCCGGAGAGCGGCTCCGTGTAGCTCCGCCCCGTCATGTGCCGATTCCAGCCAATCAGGAGGCTGGAATCGGTAATGGACCGCACAGAAGCCCTGCGGTCCACCGAGGGAGAAGATCCCGGCGGCCATCTTCACCGGGTAAGTAAGAAGTCACCGGACCGCGGGGATTCAAGTAAGCGCTGTGCGTTTTTTTTTTTAAAGTCCCTGCATCGGATTTGTCTCGCGCCGAACGGGAGGGCCTATTGAAAAAAAAAAAAACGTTTCGGCGCGGGACAACCCCTTTAAGTGTTACAGCCCTCATGTGTTCTATGTTGTGTCCTTGGCTGCAAAACTTTCTCAGCCACAAGTAATACAAAGTCATATGAACATTTGATTCTCTAAACACAGAATCTCTTTGAAGGTTTTATGGATGGTTATAACATCAGAGAGATCTGACCCAAACTAGGTTTTATAGCTCCATGTTATGCTGTGACTTTGGGCCAAGACACTCATCTTTAATACGGGCATGAACTGCACCTATAATACACTTATGTGAAGAACGGCCTAACACTGCAGCCATGCTTGTAATGATCAACCATGTGCTAGTAATAAAAAAATTCTCGTTACCAGGGACTGATATGAGCCACCTGGACCCAGTAATGTCTTACAGAAGTGTATTTTATTCTTGTTTTTCTTGTATGTTTAAGTTCGTTATCATAAATTACTTTTAATGTACAATGTACAACCCATCCATCACAACAGCATGGCTTCACAGGAGAAGATTCCGGGGTGAACCGGCTGCCTGCAGCCCATACCTTCCACCATATACTACATCCATCACAACAGTTTCACAGGAGAAGAGTCCGGGGTGAACCAACCGCCGGCAGTCCAGACCTTCCACCACATAAAGCATCCATCACAACAGCATGGCTTCACAGGAGAGTCCGGGGTGAACCAGCCGCCTGCAGTCCAGACCTTCCACCATATACTACATCCATCACAACAGTTTCACAGGAGAAGAGTTCAGGGTGAACCGGCTGCCTGCAGTCCAGACCTTCCACCATATACTACATCCATCACAACAGTTTCACAGGAGAAGAGT
This sequence comes from Eleutherodactylus coqui, assembly GCA_035609135.1. NCBI lineage: Eukaryota > Metazoa > Chordata > Amphibia > Anura > Eleutherodactylidae > Eleutherodactylus > Eleutherodactylus coqui. Next base: position 494,773 of record CM069409.1, read on the forward strand.
TCAGGGTGAACCGGCTGCCTGCAGTCCAGACCTTCCACCATATACTATATACATCACAACAGCTTTACAGGAGAAGAGAACCAGTGTGAACTGGTCGTCTGCAGTCCAGACCTTCCACTACATACTACATCCATCACAACAGCATGGCTTCACAGGAGAAGAGTCCGGGGTGAACCGGCCACCTGGATTCTGGACTTTCCACCATATACTGCATCCATCACAACAGCTTCACAGGAGAAGAGAACCAGAGTGAACCGGCTGACTGCAGTCCAGACTTTCCACCACATACTACATCCATCACAACAGCTTCACAGGAAAAGAGTCCGGGGTGAACCGACCAGTTGCAGTACAGACCTTCCACCATATACTGCATCCATCACTACAGCTTCACAGGGGAAGAGTCCGGGTGAACCGGCTGCCTGCAGTCCAGACCTTCCACCATTAACTACATCCATCACAACATCATGGCTTCACAGGAGAAGAGTCCGGGGTGAACCGGCCGCCTGCAGTCCGGACTTTCCACAATATACTGCATCCATCACAACAGAGTCACAAGAGAAGAGTCCGGGGTGAACCAGCTGACTGCAGTCCAGACTTTCCACCACATACTACATCCATCACAACAGCTTCACAGGAGAAGAGTCCAGGGTGAACCGACCGCCTGCAGTCCAGACCTTCCACCATATACTACATCCATCACAACAGCATGGCTTCACAAGAGAAGAGTCTGGGGTGAACCAGCCGCCTGCAGTCCAGACTTTCCACCACATACTACATCCATCACAACAGCTTCACAGGAGAAGAGTCCGGGGTGAACCGGCCGCCTGCAGTCCAGACCTTCCACCATATACTACATCCATCACAACAGCATGGCTTCACAGGAGAAGAGAAATGGGGTGAACCGACCGGTTGCAGTCCGGACCTTCCTCTATTAAGAAACATTTGGCAGATTATGGAACGAAATATGGGGTGGAGACGACCAAGGATTGTGGAGCAGCTAGAATCCTCCATCAGACAAGAACAGGACAGCATCCCAAAACTCCAGCAATGGATCTTCCCACTTGCCAGAAGAGGGGATGCTACACATTGGTAGACACAGCCCCACCCCAACTTTTGTGAGATGTATTGCTGCCCACAATTTCTAAGTAAGTTATAAATAAAATGGAAAACTGCCCATCCCCCACCCCCGATATGTCCTACGTGGAATACAATACGGTGAGATGGGTTCTACAAATTTTTAGATTCTTGTTTTACTAACATTTTACACAGTGGCCCAGCGTTTTTGGAATTGGGGTTGTAAACATCCTTCATCTCATGAGTTTCTTTGCTCTGCGTGCGGGTGTATGTGACAAGGAGATGAGGCATGGTGTGACACTGGAACAATAAGAACAACCCAGGACAGATTCAGAGTCTACTCGTCTTTATTGAAGGCTGAATGTGCCGTGGACTCAGTACAGTTACATACTACACATCTGGTGTAGGAGACGTTCAGCGAGAGGCTTGTCTTAGTGCTTTGTTCTCCTGGTTTACTCAATCCTGAACTTGAGGTGTTTCTCATCCCATGTATTGACATGCTGTACACTACAGCGATCTGATAAAGGCTATAAACTGACTACACTCAGTCCATCTTACGTTCCTTTCTTCATCATCATCATGTGGAATCACCTGCTAGAGTGGATCCGGTGGGGCTATGCTGAGCTTTGCCTCCTACTGATGTGTAGTCCAATGCTGTCCTATTTGGATCCCATTCCAGTCTAAGGGTGAAATATCAGGACTGCTCGGTCTCTGACCCAGGGATTTACAGGACTCGTTCCTGATCTGAGCAAGAGATAAAATAGCGGACCAAGAAAAGGACTTGGTTTGTAGTGGTGTCTACTGGAGATTCCACAAAGTAGAATGGATACGTCCAGTCCCAACATTCCAAAGGAAGGACAAACATGTGAGTGACACTCTGGATCCATTTCTTGCTCGGGATATCCTTGGTGATTTTCAGTAAGCTGAAGGCTATAGGTGCTCATAATGTTGACCTCCTGGTCTAGACCCTGTATTCCTTCCTGCTAAGATGTGCTTTTTGCAGGCGCTAGTTTGGCTACAGGTTGTGTTGTATTGCGGCCCTGTGACAAATACAGAGGTCATCTCTTGGCTATATAGCTGGTGCATAATGACTCATTCCCAGAGAAGAGAGTAACTGATTAGGCGTCTGCTCCTCCAGCCAAGGAGGCCTCCATATTCAGTGTGCTCAGGGAAGGCTAGTGGATAACCACCTTACCCAGATGAGTCTAATGAGCAGCTCAAGACATGGCTGGCCAAATGTGGAGCTGATGAGGGACACAAGAGCCTCAGATAACATCATCATCTGTAATTTCTCCAAGCAACCAGAAGGTCCTCATCTTCCCCTTGCCCTGTAATAGAGAACACAAGATGAAGGCCCATCAGGTGACAAATTTAATGACCGACATGATGGACATATAGAGAACATAGATATTGTAGTTAATGTCATGAGATCTACTCCTTTGGGTCATTGTGCTTTATTTTCACCTGTCGCTATCCGGCCATTATCTAGATCTACAAGTATATAGGTGACCTCACCCTTCTCCATCCACCACATTAATGCAGAGGTTCACTACCCCATCCAGCCCCCATTACTATTCTCTGGGGCCCGCAACCATCTGGCTACACACATGCTTGTTTATGTGTGGCTGCTCATATGTAGAGGGCAAAAATATTCACCTCCCTTGCTATTTTTCCAGTTTTGTTGCCTCACGGCTTGCAATTCCAACAGATTTTTATTTAGATTTTCTGTAATGGAGCAGAGAGAACCTTAAGTGTCACAAAGGAAGGAAAGGAGACCAAAATCACAAGCAAGGATTGGGCGAGGAAAAGTACTCACCACTAAATAAGGTCAGGAACAACCAATTAACCTCAGAAGTCACAGAAGTAGTGGACCCCCCCACCCCCACCCCCACCCCACCACCACCTCCTCAGTGTGTACCAGACCACAGAGGCTAAACAGGGCAGAAATAGGGGAGCGCCCACAAACGCCAGTACATCCACCATACCACCAGGAAGGGAGCACCATCCATGGTCACCAACTGAGGGAGAACCAACAAAGCCTAAGAGACCTCTGAGGGAGACGGAAGGATCTGTATATGGGACACTATAAGCCATATACTATACAGAGGAGATGGAGGGATCTGTATATAGGACACTATAAGCCGTATACTATACAGAGGAGATGGGGGGATCTGTATATAGGAGACTATAAGCCGTATACTATACAGAGGAGATGGGGGGATCTGTATATAGGACACTATAAGCTGTATACTATACAGGGGAGATGGAGGGATCTGTATATAGGACACTATAAGCTATATACTATACAGAGGAGATGGGGGATCTGTATATAGGAGACTATAAGCCGTATACTATACAGAGGAGATGGGGGGATCTGTATATAGGAGACTATAAGCCATATACTATACAGAGGAGATGGGGGGATCTGTATATAGGACACTATAAGCCGTATACTATACAGAGGAGATGGGGGGATCTGTATATAGGACACTATAAGCCGTATACTATACAGAGGAGATGGGGGGATCTGTATATAGGAGACTATAAGCCATATAATATACAGAGGAGATGGAGGGATCTGTATATAGGACACTATAAGCCGTATACTATACAGGGGAGATGGAGGGATCTGTATATAGGACACTATAAGCCATATACTATACAGGGGAGATGGAGGGATCTGTATATAGGACACTATAAGCCGTATACTATACAGAGGAGATGGAGGGATCTGTATATAGGACACTATAAGCCATATACTATACAGAGGAGATGGGGGGATCTGTATATAGGACACTATAAGCCGTATACTATACAGAGGAGATGGGGGGATCTGTATATAGGACACTATAAGCCGTATACTATACAGAGGAGATGGGGGGATCTGTATATAGGACACTATAAGCCATATACTATACAGTGGAGATGGAGGGATCTGTATATAGGACACTATAAGCCGTATACTATACAGAGGAGATGGAGGGATCTGTATATAGGACACTATAAGCCGTATACTATACAGAGGAGATGGAGGGATCTGTATATAGGACACTATAAGCCGTATACTATACAGAGGAGATGGGGGGATCTGTATATAGGACACTATAAGCCGTATACTATACAGAGGAGATGGGGGGATCTGTATATAGGACGCTATAAGCCGTATACTATACAGAGGAGATGGAGGGATCTGTATATAGGACACTATAAGCCGTATACTATACAGAGGAGATGGAGGGATCTGTATATAGGACACTATAAGCCGTATACTATACAGAGGAGATGGAGGGATCTGTATATAGGACACTATAAGCCGTATACTATACAGAGGAGATGGGGGGATCTGTATATAGGACACTATAAGCCGTATACTATACAGAGGAGATGGAGGGATCTGTATATAGGACACTATAAGCCGTATACTATACAGAGGAGATGGGGGGATCTGTATATAGGACACTATAAGCCGTATACTATACAGAGGAGATGGGGGGATCTGTATATAGGACACTATAAGCCGTATACTATACAGAGGAGATGGGGGGGATCTGTATATAGGACACTATAAGCCGTATACTATACAGGGGAGATGGAGGGATCTGTATATAGGACACTATAAGCCGTATACTATACAGAGGAGATGGAGGGATCTGTATATAGGACACTATAAGCCATATACTATACAGAGGAGATGGGGGGATCTGTATATAGGACACTATAAGCCGTATACTATACAGAGGAGATGGAGGGATCTGTATATAGGACACTATAAGCCGTATACTATACAGAGGAGATGGAGGGATCTGTATATAGGACACTATAAGCCGTATACTATACAGAGGAGATGGGGGGGATCTGTATATAGGACACTATAAGCCGTATACTATACAGAGGAGATGGGGGGATCTGTATATAGGACACTATAAGCCGTATACTATACAGAGGAGATGGGGGGATCTGTATATAGGACACTATAAGCCGTATACTATACAGAGGAGATGGAGGGATCTGTATATAGGACACTATAAGCCGTATACTATACAGAGGAGATGGAGGGATCTGTATATAGGACACTATAAGCCGTATACTATACAGAGGAGATGGAGGGATCTGTATATAGGACACTATAAGCCGTATACTATACAGGGGAGATGGAGGGATCTGTATATAGGACACTATAAGCTGTATACTATACAGAGGAGATGGAGGGATCTGTATATAGGACACTATAAGCCGTATACTATACAGAGGAGATGGAGGGATCTGTATATAGGACACTATAAGCCATATACTATACAGAGGAGATGGGGGGATCTGTATATAGGACACTATAAGCCGTATACTATACAGAGGAGATGGGGGGATCTGTATATAGGACACTATAAGCCGTATACTATACAGAGGAGATGAAGGGATCTGTATATAGGACACTATAAGCCGTATACTATACAGGGGAGATGGAGGGATCTGTATATAGGACACTATAAGCCATATACTATACAGAGGAGATGGGGGGATCTGTATATAGGACACTATAAGCCATATACTATACAGAGGAGATGGGGGGATCTGTATATAGGACACTATAAGCCGTATACTATACAGAGGAGATGAAGGGATCTGTATATAGGACACTATAAGCCGTATACTATACAGAGGAGATGGAGGGATCTGTATATAGGACACTATAAGCTGTATACTATACAGAGGAGATGGAGGGATCTGTATATAGGACACTATAAGCCGTATACTATACAGAGGAGATGGAGGGATCTGTATATAGGACACTATAAGCCGTATACTATACAGAGGAGATGGAGGGATCTGTATATAGGACACTATAAGCCATATACTATACAGAGGAGATGGGGGGATCTGTATATAGGACACTATAAGCCATATACTATACAGAGGAGATGGGGGGATCTGTATATAGGACACTATAAGCCGTATACTATACAGAGGAGATGAAGGGATCTGTATATAGGACACTATAAGCCGTATACTATACAGAGGAGATGGAGGGATCTGTATATAGGACACTATAAGCCGTATTATATACAGGGGAGATGGGGGGATCTGTATATAGGACACTATAAGCCATATACTATACAGACGAGATGGAGGGATCTGTATATAGGACACTATAAGGTATATACTATACAGAGGAGATGGAGGGATCTGTATATAGGACACTATAAGCCGTATTATATACAGGGGAGATGGGGGGATCTGTATATAGGACACTATAAGCCGTATTATATACAGGGGAGATGGGGGGATCTGTATATAGGACACTATAAGCCGTATACTATACAGGGGAGATGGAGGGATCTGTATATAGGACACTATAAGCCGTATACTATACAGAGGAGATGGAGGGATCTGTATATAGGACACTATAAGCCGTATACTATACAGGGGAGATGGAGGGATCTGTATATAGGACACTATAAGCCGTATACTATACAGAGGAGATGGAGGGATCTGTATATAGGACACTATAAGCCGTATACTATACAGAGGAGATGGAGGGATCTGTATATAGGACACTATAAGCCGTATACTATACAGAGGAGATGGGGGGATCTGTATATAGGACACTATAAGCCGTATACTATACAGAGGAGATGGAGGGATCTGTATATAGGACACTATAAGCCGTATACTATACAGAGGAGATGGGGGGATCTGTATATAGGACACTATAAGCCGTATACTATACAGAGGAGATGGGGGGATCTGTATATAGGACACTATAAGCCGTATACTATACAGAGGAGATGGGGGGGATCTGTATATAGGACACTATAAGCCGTATACTATACAGGGGAGATGGAGGGATCTGTATATAGGACACTATAAGCCGTATACTATACAGAGGAGATGGAGGGATCTGTATATAGGACACTATAAGCCATATACTATACAGAGGAGATGGGGGGATCTGTATATAGGACACTATAAGCCGTATACTATACAGAGGAGATGGAGGGATCTGTATATAGGACACTATAAGCCGTATACTATACAGAGGAGATGGAGGGATCTGTATATAGGACACTATAAGCCGTATACTATACAGAGGAGATGGGGGGGATCTGTATATAGGACACTATAAGCCGTATACTATACAGAGGAGATGGGGGGATCTGTATATAGGACACTATAAGCCGTATACTATACAGAGGAGATGGGGGGATCTGTATATAGGACACTATAAGCCGTATACTATACAGAGGAGATGGAGGGATCTGTATATAGGACACTATAAGCCGTATACTATACAGAGGAGATGGAGGGATCTGTATATAGGACACTATAAGCCGTATACTATACAGAGGAGATGGAGGGATCTGTATATAGGACACTATAAGCCGTATACTATACAGGGGAGATGGAGGGATCTGTATATAGGACACTATAAGCTGTATACTATACAGAGGAGATGGAGGGATCTGTATATAGGACACTATAAGCCGTATACTATACAGAGGAGATGGAGGGATCTGTATATAGGACACTATAAGCCATATACTATACAGAGGAGATGGGGGGATCTGTATATAGGACACTATAAGCCGTATACTATACAGAGGAGATGGGGGGATCTGTATATAGGACACTATAAGCCGTATACTATACAGAGGAGATGAAGGGATCTGTATATAGGACACTATAAGCCGTATACTATACAGGGGAGATGGAGGGATCTGTATATAGGACACTATAAGCCATATACTATACAGAGGAGATGGGGGGATCTGTATATAGGACACTATAAGCCATATACTATACAGAGGAGATGGGGGGATCTGTATATAGGACACTATAAGCCGTATACTATACAGAGGAGATGAAGGGATCTGTATATAGGACACTATAAGCCGTATACTATACAGAGGAGATGGAGGGATCTGTATATAGGACACTATAAGCTGTATACTATACAGAGGAGATGGAGGGATCTGTATATAGGACACTATAAGCCGTATACTATACAGAGGAGATGGAGGGATCTGTATATAGGACACTATAAGCCGTATACTATACAGAGGAGATGGAGGGATCTGTATATAGGACACTATAAGCCATATACTATACAGAGGAGATGGGGGGATCTGTATATAGGACACTATAAGCCATATACTATACAGAGGAGATGGGGGGATCTGTATATAGGACACTATAAGCCGTATACTATACAGAGGAGATGAAGGGATCTGTATATAGGACACTATAAGCCGTATACTATACAGAGGAGATGGAGGGATCTGTATATAGGACACTATAAGCCGTATTATATACAGGGGAGATGGGGGGATCTGTATATAGGACACTATAAGCCATATACTATACAGACGAGATGGAGGGATCTGTATATAGGACACTATAAGGTATATACTATACAGAGGAGATGGAGGGATCTGTATATAGGACACTATAAGCCGTATTATATACAGGGGAGATGGGGGGATCTGTATATAGGACACTATAAGCCGTATTATATACAGGGGAGATGGGGGGATCTGTATATAGGACACTATAAGCCGTATACTATACAGGGGAGATGGAGGGATCTGTATATAGGACACTATAAGCCGTATACTATACAGAGGAGATGGAGGGATCTGTATATAGGACACTATAAGCCGTATACTATACAGGGGAGATGGAGGGATCTGTATATAGGACACTATAAGCCGTATACTATACAGAGGAGATGGAGGGATCTGTATATAGGACACTATAAGCCGTATACTATACAGAGGAGATGGAGGGATCTGTATATAGGACACTATAAGCCGTATACTATACAGAGGAGATGGGGGGATCTGTATATAGGACACTATAAGCCGTATACTATACAGAGGAGATGGGGGGGATCTGTATATAGGACACTATTAGCCGTATACTATACAGAGGAGATGGGGGGGATCTGTATATAGGACACTATTAGCCGTATACTATACAGAGGAGATGGGGGGGATCTGTATATAGGACACTATAAGCCGTATACTATACAGAGGAGATGGGGGGATCTGTATATAGGACACTATAAGCCGTATACTATACAGGGGAGATGGAGGGATCTGTATATAGGACACTATAAGCCGTATACTATACAGAGGAGATGGAGGGATCTGTATATAGGACACTATAAGCCGTATACTATACAGAGGAGATGGAGGGGTCTGTATATAGGACACTATAAGCCATATACTATACAGAGGAGATGGAGGGATCTGTATATAGGACACTATAAGCCGTATACTATACAGAGGAGATGGAGGGATCTGTATATAGGACACTATAAGCCATATACTATACAGAGGAGATAGAGGGATCTGTATATAGGACACTATAAGCCGTATACTATACAGAGGAGATGGAGGGATCTGTATATAGGACAATATAAGCCGTATACTATACAGAGGAGATGGGGGGGATCTGTGTATAGGACACTATAAGCCGTATACTATACAGAGGAGATGGGGGGATCTGTGTATAGGACAATATAAGCCGTATACTATACAGAGGAGATGGGGGGGATCTGTGTATAGGACACTATAAGCCATATACTATACAGAGGAGATGGAGGGATCTGTATATAGGACACTATAAGCCGTATACTATACAGAGGAGATGGGGGGGATCTGTGTATAGGACACTATAAGCCGTATACTATACAGAGGAGATGGAGGGATCTGTATATAGGACACTATAAGCCATATACTATACAGAGGAGATGGAGGGATCTGTATATAGGACACTATAAGCCATATACTATACAGAGGAGATGGGGGGATCTGTATATAGGACACTATAAGCCATATACTATACAGAGGAGATGGAGGGATCTGTATATAGGACACTATAAGCCGTATACTATACAGAGGAGATGGAGGGATCTGTATATAGGACACTATAAGCCATATACTATACAGAGGGGTTGGAGGGATCTGTATATAGGGCACTATAAGCCGTATACTATACAGAGGAGATGGAGGGATCTGTATATAGGACACTATAAGCCGTATACTATACAGAGGAGATGGTGGGATCTGTATATAGGACACTATAAGATATATACTATACAGAGGAGATGGAGGGATCTGTATATAGGACACTATAAGCCGTATACTATACAGAGGAGATGGAGGGATCTGTATATAGGACACTATAAGCCATATACTATACAGGGGAGATGGGGGGATCTGTATATAGGACACTATAAGCCATATACTATACAGGGGATGAAGGGATCTGTATATAGGGCACTATAAGCCATATACTATACAGGGGAGATGGTGGGATCTGTATATAGGACACTATAAGCCGTATACTATACAGAGGAGATGGGGGGATCTGTATATAGGGCACTATAAGCCGTATTATATACAGGGGAGATGGGGGGATCTGTATATAGGACACTATAAGCCGTATTATATACAGGGGAGATGGGGGGGATCTGTATATAGGGCACTATAAGCCGTATACTATACAGAGGAGATGGAGGGATCTGTATATAGGACACTATAAGCCGTATACTATACAGAGGAGATGGTGGGATCTGTATATAGGACACTATAAGCCATATACTATACAGAGGAGATGGAGGGATCTGTATATAGGACACTATAAGCCGTATACTATACAGAGGAGATGGAGGGATCTGTATATAGGACACTATAAGCCATATACTATACAGAGGAGATGGAGGGATCTGTATATAGGACACTATAAGCCATATACTATACAGAGGAGATGGAGGGATCTGTATATAGGACTCTATAAGCCGTATACTATACAGAGGAGATGGAGGGATCTGTATATAGGGCACTATAAGCCGTATACTATACAGAGGAGATGGAGGGATCTGTATATAGGACTCTATAAGCCGTATACTATACAGAGGAGATGGAGGGATCTGTATATAGGACACTATAAGCCATATACTATACAGAGGAGATGGAGGGATCTGTATATAGGACACTATAAGCCGTATACTATACAGAGGAGATGGTGGGATCTGTATATAGGACACTATAAGCCGTATACTATACAGGGGAGATGGAGGGATCTGTATATAGGACACTATAAGCCGTATACTATACAGAGGAGATGGAGGGATCTGTATATAGGACACTATAAGCCATATACTATACAGAGGAGATGGAGGGATCTGTATATAGGACACTATAAGCCATATACTATACAGGGGAGATGGAGGGATCTGTATATAGGACACTATAAGCCGTATACTATACAGGGGAGATGGAGGGATCTGTATATAGGACTCTATAAGCCGTATACTATACAGGGGAGATGGAGGGATCTGTATATAGGACACTATAAGCCGTATACTATACAGAGGAGATGGAGGATCTGTATATAGGACACTATAAGCCGTATACTATACAGGGGAGATGGGGGGGATCTGTATATAGGACACTATAAGCCGTATACTATACAGAGGAGATGGGGGGGATCTGTATATAGGACTCTATAAGCCGTATACTATACAGAGGAGATGGAGGGATCTGTATATAGGACACTATAAGCCATATACTATACAGAGGAGATGGAGGGATCTGTATATAGGACACTATAAGCCATATACTATACAGAGGAGATGGGGGGATCTGTATATAGGACACTATAAGCCATATACTATACAGGGGAGATGGGGGGGGATCTGTATATAGGACACTATAAGCCGTATACTATACAGGGGAGATGGTGGGATCTGTATATAGGACACTATAAGCCGTATACTATACAGAGGAGATGGGGGGATCTGTATATAGGACACTATAAGCCGTATACTATACAGAGGAGATGGAGGGATCTGTATATAGGAGACTATAAGCCATATACTATACAGGGGAGATGGAGGGATCTGTATATAGGACACTATAAGCCGTATACTATACAGGGGAGATGGGAGGGATCTGTATATAGGACACTATAAGGCGTATACTATACAAAGGAGATGGAGGGATCTGTATATAGGACACTATAAGCCGTATACTATACAGGGGAGATGGGGGATCTGTATATAGGACACTATAAGCTATATACTATACAGAGGAGATGGGGGGATCTGTATATAGGACACTATAAGCCATATACTATACAGAGGAGATGGGGGGATCTGTATATAGGACACTATAAGCCGTATACTATACAGAGGAGATGGAGGGATCTGTATATAGGACACTATAAGCTGTATACTATACAGAGGAGATGGAGGGATCTGTATATAGGACACTATAAGCCGTATACTATACAGAGGAGATGGGGGGATCTGTATATAGGACACTATAAGCTGTATACTATACAGAGGAGATGGAGGGATCTGTATATAGGACACTATAAGCCATATACTATACAGAGGAGATGGAGGGATCTGTATATAGGACACTATAAGCCATATACTATACAGAGGAGATGGAGGGATCTGTATATAGGACACTATAAGCCGTATACTATACAGAGGAGATGGGGGGATCTGTATATAGGACACTATAAGCCATATACTATACAGAGGAGATGGAAGGATCTCTATATAGGACACTATAAGCCGTATACTATACAGAGGAGATGGGGGGGATCTGTATATAGGACACTATAAGCCGTATACTATACAGAGGAGATGGGGGGGATCTGTATATAGGACACTATAAGCCGTATACTATACAGAGGAGATGGAGGGATCTGTATATAGGACACTATAAGCCATATACTATACAGGGGAGATGGAGGGATCTGTATATAGGACACTATAAGCCATATACTATACAGAGGAGATGGGGGGGATCTGTATATAGGACACTATAAGCCGTATACTATACAGAGGAGATGGGGGGATCTGTATATAGGACACTATAAGCCGTATACTATACAGAGGAGATGGGGGGATCTGTATATAGGACACTATAAGCCATATACTATACAGGGGATGAAGGGATCTGTATATAGGGCACTATAAGCCATATACTATACAGGGGAGATGGTGGGATCTGTATATAGGACACTATAAGCCGTATACTATACAGAGGAGATGGGGGGATCTGTATATAGGGCACTATAAGCCGTATTATATACAGGGGAGATGGGGGGATCTGTATATAGGACACTATAAGCCGTATTATATACAGGGGAGATGGGGGGGATCTGTATATAGGGCACTATAAGCCGTATACTATACAGAGGAGATGGAGGGATCTGTATATAGGACACTATAAGCCGTATACTATACAGAGGAGATGGTGGGATCTGTATATAGGACACTATAAGCCATATACTATACAGAGGAGATGGAGGGATCTGTATATAGGACACTATAAGCCGTATACTATACAGAGGAGATGGAGGGATCTGTATATAGGACACTATAAGCCATATACTATACAGAGGAGATGGAGGGATCTGTATATAGGACACTATAAGCCATATACTATACAGAGGAGATGGAGGGATCTGTATATAGGACTCTATAAGCCGTATACTATACAGAGGAGATGGAGGGATCTGTATATAGGGCACTATAAGCCGTATACTATACAGAGGAGATGGAGGGATCTGTATATGGGACACTATAAGCCATATACTATACAGAGGAGATGGAGGGATCTGTATATAGGGCACTATAAGCCGTATACTATACAGAGGAGATGGAGGGATCTGTATATGGGACACTATAAGCCGTATACTATACAGAGGAGATGGAGGGATCTGTATATAGGACACTATAAGCCATATACTATACAGAGGAGATGGAGGGATCTGTATATAGGACACTATAAGCCATATACTATACAGGGGAGATGGAGGGATCTGTATATAGGACACTATAAGCCGTATACTATACAGGGGAGATGGAGGGATCTGTATATAGGACTCTATAAGCCGTATACTATACAGGGGAGATGGAGGGATCTGTATATAGGACACTATAAGCCGTATACTATACAGAGGAGATGGAGGATCTGTATATAGGACACTATAAGCCGTATACTATACAGGGGAGATGGGGGGGATCTGTATATAGGACACTATAAGCCGTATACTATACAGAGGAGATGGGGGGGATCTGTATATAGGACTCTATAAGCCGTATACTATACAGAGGAGATGGAGGGATCTGCATATAGGACACTATAAGCCATATACTATACAGAGGAGATGGAGGGATCTGTATATAGGACACTATAAGCCATATACTATACAGAGGAGATGGGGGGATCTGTATATAGGACACTATAAGCCATATACTATACAGGGGAGATGGGGGGGGATCTGTATATAGGACACTATAAGCCGTATACTATACAGGGGAGATGGTGGGATCTGTATATAGGACACTATAAGCCGTATACTATACAGAGGAGATGGGGGGATCTGTATATAGGACACTATAAGCCGTATACTATACAGAGGAGATGGAGGGATCTGTATATAGGAGACTATAAGCCATATACTATACAGGGGAGATGGAGGGATCTGTATATAGGACACTATAAGCCGTATACTATACAGGGGAGATGGGAGGGATCTGTATATAGGACACTATAAGGCGTATACTATACAAAGGAGATGGAGGGATCTGTATATAGGACACTATAAGCCGTATACTATACAGGGGAGATGGGGGATCTGTATATAGGACACTATAAGCTATATACTATACAGAGGAGATGGGGGGATCTGTATATAGGACACTATAAGCCATATACTATACAGAGGAGATGGGGGGATCTGTATATAGGACACTATAAGCCGTATACTATACAGAGGAGATGGAGGGATCTGTATATAGGACACTATAAGCTGTATACTATACAGAGGAGATGGAGGGATCTGTATATAGGACACTATAAGCCGTATACTATACAGAGGAGATGGGGGGATCTGTATATAGGACACTATAAGCTGTATACTATACAGAGGAGATGGAGGGATCTGTATATAGGACACTATAAGCCATATACTATACAGAGGAGATGGAGGGATCTGTATATAGGACACTATAAGCCATATACTATACAGAGGAGATGGAGGGATCTGTATATAGGACACTATAAGCCGTATACTATACAGAGGAGATGGGGGGATCTGTATATAGGACACTATAAGCCATATACTATACAGAGGAGATGGAAGGATCTCTATATAGGACACTATAAGCCGTATACTATACAGAGGAGATGGGGGGGATCTGTATATAGGACACTATAAGCCGTATACTATACAGAGGAGATGGGGGGGATCTGTATATAGGACACTATAAGCCGTATACTATACAGAGGAGATGGAGGGATCTGTATATAGGACACTATAAGCCATATACTATACAGGGGAGATGGAGGGATCTGTATATAGGACACTATAAGCCATATACTATACAGAGGAGATGGGGGGGATCTGTATATAGGACACTATAAGCCGTATACTATACAGAGGAGATGGGGGGATCTGTATATAGGACACTATAAGCCGTATACTATACAGAGGAGATGGAGGGATCTGTATATAGGACACTATAAGCCATATACTATACAGGGGAGATGGAGGGATCTGTATATAGGACACTATAAGCCATATACTATACAGAGGAGATGGAGGGATCTGTATATAGGACACTATAAGCCGTATACTATACAGAGGAGATGGGGGGATCTGTATATAGGACACTATAAGCCATATACTATACAGAGGAGATGGAAGGATCTCTATATAGGACACTATAAGCCGTATACTATACAGAGGAGATGGGGGGGATCTGTATATAGGACACTATAAGCCGTATACTATACAGAGGAGATGGGGGGATCTGTATATAGGACACTATAAGCCGTATACTATACAGAGGAGATGGAGGGATCTGTATATAGGACACTATAAGCCATATACTATACAGGGGAGATGGGGGGGATCTGTATATAGGACACTATAAGCCGTATACTATACAGAGGAGATGGAGGGATCTGTATATAGGACACTATAAGCCGTATACTATACAGGGGAGATGGAGGGATCTGTATATAGGACACTATAAGCCATATACTATACAGAGGAGATGGGGGGATCTGTATATAGGACACTATAAGCCGTATACTATACAGAGGAGATGGAGGGATCTGTATATAGGACACTATAAGCCGTATACTATACAGAGGAGATGGAGGGATCTGTATATAGGACACTATAAGCCGTATACTATACAGAGGAGATGGAGGGATCTGTATATAGGACACTATAAGCCGTATACTATACAGAGGAGATGGGGGGGATCTGTATATAGGACACTATAAGCCGTATACTATACAGAGGAGATGGAGGGATCTGTATATAGGACACTATAAGCCGTATACTATACAGAGGAGATGGAGGGATCTGTATATAGGACACTATAAGCCGTATACTATACAGAGGAGATGGAGGGATCTGTATATAGGACACTATAAGCCATATACTATACAGGGGAGATGGAGAGATCTGTATATAGGACACTATAAGCCATATACTATACAGAGGAGATGGAGGGATCTGTATATAGGACACTATAAGCCGTATACTATACAGAGGAGATGGGGGGGATCTGTATATAGGACACTATAAGCCGTATACTATACAGAGGAGATGGGGGGGGATCTGTATATAGGACACTATAAGCCGTATACTATACAGAGGAGATGGAGGGATCTGTATATAGGACACTATAAGCCATATACTATACAGGGGAGATGGAGGGATCTGTATATAGGACACTATAAGCCATATACTATACAGAGGAGATGGGGGGATCTGTATATAGGACACTATAAGCCGTATACTATACAGAGGAGATGGGGGGATCTGTATATAGGACACTATAAGCCGTATACTATACAGAGGAGATGGAGGGATCTGTATATAGGACACTATAAGCCGTATACTATACAGAGGAGATGGAGGGATCTGTATATAGGACACTATAAGCCGTATACTATACAGAGGAGATGGAGGGATCTGTATATAGGACACTATAAGCCATATACTATACAGAGGAGATGGAGGGATCTGTATATAGGACTCTATAAGCTATATACTATACAGAGGAGATGGAGGGATCTGTATATAGGACACTATAAGCTGTATACTATACAGAGGAGATGGAGGGATCTGTATATAGGACACTATAAGCCATATACTATACAGGGGAGATGGAGGGATCTGTATATAGGACACTATAAGCCGTATACTATACAGAGGAGATGGGGGGATCTGTATATAGGACACTATAAGCCATATACTATACAGAGGAGATGGGGGGATCTGTATATAGGACACTATAAGCTGTATACTATACAGAGGAGATGGAGGGATCTGTATATAGGACACTATAAGCCGTATACTATACAGAGGAGATGGAGGGATCTGTATATAGGACACTATAAGCCATATACTATACAGGGGAGATGGAGGGATCTGTATATAGGACACTATAAGCCATATACTATACAGAGGAGATGGAGGGATCTGTATATAGGACACTATAAGCCGTATACTATACAGAGGAGATGGGGGGATCTGTGTATAGGACAATATAAGCCGTATACTATACAGAGGAGATGGGGGGGATCTGTATATAGGACACTATAAGCCATATACTATACAGAGGAGATGGAGGGATCTGTATATAGGACACTATAAGCCATATACTATACAGAGGAGATGGAGGGATCTGTATATAGGACACTATAAGCCATATACTATACAGAGGAGATGGAGGGATCTGTATATAGGACACTATAAGCCGTATACTATACAGAGGAGATGGAGGGATCTGTATATAGGACACTATAAGCCATATACTATACAGAGGAGATGGAGGGATCTGTATATAGGACACTATAAGCCGTATACTATACAGAGGAGATGGAGGGATCTGTATATAGGACACTATAAGCCATATACTATACAGGGGAGATGGGGGGATCTGTATATAGGACACTATAAGCCGTATACTATACAGAGGAGATGGAGGGATCTGTATATAGGACACTATAAGCCGTATACTATACAGGGGAGATGGAGGGATCTGTATATAGGACACTATAAGCCATATACTATACAGAGGAGATGGAGGGATCTGTATATAGGACACTATAAGCCGTATACTATACAGAGGAGATGGGGGGATCTGTGTATAGGACAATATAAGCCGTATACTATACAGAGGAGATGGGGGGGATCTGTGTATAGGACACTATAAGCCATATACTATACAGAGGAGATGGAGGGATCTGTATATAGGACACTATAAGCCATATACTATACAGAGGAGATGGAGGGATCTGTATATAGGACACTATAAGCCATATACTATACAGAGGGGTTGGAGGGATCTGTATATAGGGCACTATAAGCCGTATACTATACAGAGGAGATGGAGGGATCTGTATATAGGACACTATAAGCCGTATACTATACAGAGGAGATGGTGGGATCTGTATATAGGACACTATTAGCCGTATACTATACAGAGGAGATGGGGGGGATCTGTATATAGGACACTATAAGCCATATACTATACAGGGGAGATGGGGGGATCTGTATATAGGACACTATAAGCCATATACTATACAGGGGATGAAGGGATCTGTATATAGGACACTATAAGCTGTATACTATACAGAGGAGATGGAGGGATCTGTATATAGGACTCTATAAGCCATATACTATACAGAGGAGATGGAGGGATCTGTATATAGGACACTATAAGCCGTATACTATACAGAGGAGATGGAGGGATCTGTATATAGGACACTATAAGCTGTATACTATACAGAGGAGATGGAGGGATCTGTATATAGGACTCTATAAGCCATATACTATACAGAGGAGATGGAGGGATCTGTATATAGGACACTATAAGCCGTATACTATACAGAGGAGATGGAGGATCTGTATATAGGACACTATAAGCCGTATACTATACAGGGGAGATGGAGGGATCTGTATATAGGACACTATAAGCCGTATACTATACAGAGGAGATGGAGGATCTGTATATAGGGCACTATAAGCCGTATACTATACAGAGGAGATGGAGGGATCTGTATATAGGACACTATAAGCCGTATACTATACAGGGGAGATGGAGGGATCTGTATATAGGACACTATTAGCCGTATACTATACAGGGGAGATGGAGGGATCTGTATATAGGACACTATAAGCCGTATACTATACAGGGGAGATGGAGGGATCTGTATATAGGACACTATAAGCCGTATACTATACAGAGGAGATGGAGGATCTGTATATAGGGCACTATAAGCCGTATACTATACAGGGGAGATGGAGGGATCTGTATATAGGACACTATTAGCCGTATACTATACAGGGGAGATGGAGGGATCTGTATATAGGACACTATAAGCCGTATACTATACAGAGGAGATGGAGGGATCTGTATATAGGACTCTATAAGCCATATACTATACAGAGGAGATGGAGGGATCTGTATATAGGACACTATAAGCCGTATACTATACAGAGGAGATGGGGGGATCTGTATATAGGACACTATAAGCCGTATACTATACAGAGGAGATGGAGGGATCTGCATATAGGACACTATAAGCCGTATACTATACAGAGGAGATGGAGGGATCTGTATATAGGACACTATAAGCCGTATACTATACAGAGGAGATGGAGGGATCTGTATATAGGACACTATAAGCCGTATACTATACAGGGGAGATGGAGGGATCTGTATATAGGACACTATAAGCCATATACTATACAGAGGAGATGGAGGGATCTGTATATAGGACACTATAAGCCGTATACTATACAGGGGAGATGGAGGGATCTGTATATAGGACACTATAAGCCGTATACTATACAGAGGAGATGGAGGATCTGTATATAGGGCACTATAAGCCGTATACTATACAGAGGAGATGGAGGGATCTGTATATAGGACACTATAAGCCGTATACTATACAGGGGAGATGGAGGGATCTGTATATAGGACACTATAAGCCGTATACTATACAGAGGAGATGGAGGGATCTGTATATAGGACACTATAAGCTGTATACTATACAGAGGAGATGGAGGGATCTGTATATAGGACTCTATAAGCCATATACTATACAGAGGAGATGGAGGGATCTGTATATAGGACACTATAAGCCGTATACTATACAGAGGAGATGGAGGGATCTGTATATAGGGCACTATAAGCCGTATACTATACAGAGGAGATGGAGGGATCTGTATATAGGGCACTATAAGCCGTATACTATACAGAGGAGATGGAGGATCTGTATATAGGGCACTATAAGCCGTATACTATACAGAGGAGATGGAGGGATCTGTATATAGGACACTATAAGCCGTATACTATACAGGGGAGATGGAGGGATCTGTATATAGGACACTATAAGCCGTATACTATACAGAGGAGATGGAGGGATCTGTATATAGGACACTATAAGCCGTATACTATACAGAGGAGATGGGGGGATCTGTATATAGGACACTATAA
Source organism: Eleutherodactylus coqui (assembly GCA_035609135.1). Classification (NCBI taxonomy): domain Eukaryota; kingdom Metazoa; phylum Chordata; class Amphibia; order Anura; family Eleutherodactylidae; genus Eleutherodactylus; species Eleutherodactylus coqui. The sequence goes on from CM069409.1 coordinate 515,399, forward strand.
GCCGTATACTATACAGAGGAGATGGAGGGATCTGTATATAGGACACTATAAGCCGTATACTATACAGAGGAGATGGGGGGATCTGTATATAGGACACTATAAGCCGTATACTATACAGAGGAGATGGGGGGATCTGTATATAGGACACTATAAGCCGTATACTATACAGAGGAGATGGAGGGATCTGTATATAGGACACTATAAGCCGTATACTATACAGAGGAGATGGAGGGATCTGTATATAGGACACTATAAGCCGTATACTATACAGGGGAGATGGAGGGATCTGTATATAGGACACTATAAGCCGTATACTATACAGAGGAGATGGAGGGATCTGTATATAGGACACTATAAGCTGTATACTATACAGAGGAGATGGAGGGATCTGTATATAGGACACTATAAGCCATATACTATACAGGGGAGATGGTGGGATCTGTATATAGGACACTATAAGCCATATACTATACAGAGGAGATGGAGGGATCTGTATATAGGACACTATAAGCCATATACTATACAGAGGAGATGGAGGGATCTGTATATAGGACACTATAAGCCATATACTATACAGAGGAGATGGGGGGGGTCTGTATATAGGACACTATAAGCCGTATACTATACAGAGGAGATGGAGGGATCTGTATATAGGACACTATAAGCCGTATACTATACAGAGGAGATGGGGGGATCTGTGTATAGGACAATATAAGCCATATACTATACAGAGGAGATGGAGGGATCTGTATATAGGACACTATAAGCCATATACTATACAGGGGAGATGGTGGGATCTGTATATAGGACACTATAAGCCATATACTATACAGAGGAGATGGAGGGATCTGTATATAGGACACTATAAGACGTATACTATACAGAGGAGATGGGGGGGATCTGTATATAGGACACTATAAGCCGTATACTATACAGAGGAGATGGAGGGATCTGTATACAGGACACTATAAGCTATATACTATACAGAGGAGATGGGGGGATCTGTATATAGGACACTATAAGCCGTATACTATACAGAGGAGATGGAGGGATCTGTATATAGGACACTATAAGCCGTATACTATACAGAGGAGATGGGGGGATCTGTATATAGGACACTATAAGCCATATACTATACAGAGGAGATGGAGGGATCTGTATATAGGACACTATAAGCCATATACTATACAGAGGAGATGGGGGGATCTGTATATAGGACACTATAAGCCGTATACTATACAGAGGAGATGGAGGGATCTGTATATAGGACACTATAAGCCATATACTATACAGAGGAGATGGAGGGATCTGTATATAGGGCACTATAAGCCGTATACTATACAGAGGAGATGGAGGGATCTGTATATAGGACACTATAAGCCATATACTATACAGAGGAGATGGAGGGATCTGTATATAGGACACTATAAGCCGTATACTATACAGAGGAGATGGAGGGATCTGTATATAGGACACTATAAGCCGTATACTATACAGGGGAGATGGAGGGATCTGTATATAGGACTCTATAAGCCATATACTATACAGAGGAGATGGGGGGGGATCTGTATATAGGACTCTATAAGCCGTATACTATACAGAGGAGATGGAGGGATCTGTATATAGGACACTATAAGGCGTATACTATACAAAGGAGATGGAGGGATCTGTATATAGGACACTATAAGCCGTATACTATACAGGGGAGATGGGGGATCTGTATATAGGACACTATAAGCTATATACTATACAGAGGAGATGGGGGGATCTGTATATAGGACACTATAAGCCGTATACTATACAGAGGAGATGGGGGGATCTGTATATAGGACACTATAAGCTGTATACTATACAGAGGAGATGGAGGGATCTGTATATAGGACACTATAAGCCGTATACTATACAGGGGAGATGGGGGGGATCTGTATATAGGACACTATAAGCCGTATACTATACAGAGGAGATGGAGGGATCTGTATATAGGACACTATAAGCCGTATACTATACAGGGGAGATGGGGGGGATCTGTATATAGGACACTATAAGCCGTATACTATACAGAGGAGATGGGGGGATCTGTATACAGGACACTATAAGCCGTATACTATACAGAGGAGATGGAGGGATCTGTATATAGGACACTATAAGCCGTATACTATACAGAGGAGATGGGGGGATCTGTATATAGGACACTATAAGCCATATACTATACAGAGGAGATGGAAGGATCTCTATATAGGACACTATAAGCCGTATACTATACAGAGGAGATGGGGGGGATCTGTATATAGGACACTATAAGCCATATACTATACAGAGGAGATGGGGGGGATCTGTATATAGGACACTATAAGCCGTATACTATACAGGGGAGATGGAGGGATCTGTATATAGGACACTATAAGCCGTATACTATACAGGGGAGATGGGGGATCTGTATATAGGACACTATAAGCCGTATGCTATACAGAGGAGATGGGGGGATCTGTATATAGGACACTATAAGCCATATACTATACAGAGGAGATGGGGGGATCTGTATATAGGACACTATAAGCCATATACTATACAGAGGAGATGGAAGGATCTCTATATAGGACACTATAAGCCGTATACTATACAGAGGAGATGGGGGGGATCTGTATATAGGACACTATAAGCCGTATACTATACAGAGGAGATGGGGGGGATCTGTATATAGGACACTATAAGCCATATACTATACAGAGGAGATGGGGGGGATCTGTATATAGGACACTATAAGCCGTATACTATACAGGGGAGATGGAGGGATCTGTATATAGGACACTATAAGCCATATACTATACAGGGGAGATGGAGGGATCTGTATATAGGACACTATAAGCCATATACTATACAGAGGAGATGGAGGGATCTGTATATAGGACACTATAAGCCGTATACTATACAGGGGAGATGGAGGGATCTGTATATAGGACACTATAAGCCGTATACTATACAGAGGAGATGGGGGGGATCTCTATATAGGACACTATAAGCCGTATACTATACAGAGGAGATGGGGGGGGATCTGTATATAGGACTCTATAAGCCGTATACTATACAGAGGAGATGGAGGGATCTGTATATAGGACACTATAAGCCGTATACTATACAGAGGAGATGGGGGGGATCTGTATATAGGACACTATAAGCCGTATACTATACAGAGGAGATGGGGGGGATCTGTATATAGGACACTATAAGCCATATACTATACAGAGGAGATGGAGGGATCTGTATATAGGACACTATAAGCCATATACTATACAGAGGAGATGGAGGGATCTGTATATAGGACACTATAAGCCGTATACTATACAGGGGAGATGGAGGGATCTGTATATAGGACACTATAAGCCATATACTATACAGAAGAGATGGAGGGATCTGTATATAGGACACTATAAGCCGTATACTATACAGGGGAGATGGAGGGATCTGTATATAGGACACTATAAGCCATATACTATACAGAAGAGATGGAGGGATCTGTATATAGGACACTATAAGCCATATACTATACAGAGGAGATGGAGGGATCTGTATATAGGACACTATAAGCCGTATACTATACAGAGGAGATGGAGGGATCTGTATATAGGACACTATAAGCCATATACTATACAGAGGAGATGGGGGGATCTGTATATAGGACACTATAAGCCGTATACTATACAGGGGAGATGGAGGGATCTGTATATAGGACACTATAAGCCATATACTATACAGAGGAGATGGAGGGATCTGTATATAGGACACTATAAGCCGTATACTATACAGAGGAGATGGAGGGATCTGTATATAGGACACTATAAGCCGTATACTATACAGAGGAGATGGAGGGATCTGTATATAGGACACTATAAGCCATATACTATACAGAGGAGATGGAAGGATCTGTATATAGGACACTATAAGCCGTATACTATACAGAGGAGATGGAGGGATCTGTATATAGGACACTATAAGCCATATACTATACAGAGGAGATGGAGGGATCTGTATATAGGACACTATAAGCCGTATACTATACAGGGGAGATGGAGGGATCTGTATATAGGGCACTATAAGCCGTATACTATACAGGGGAGATGGAGGGATCTGTATATAGGACACTATAAGCCGTATACTATACAGAGGAGATGGTGGGATCTGTATATAGGGCACTATAAGCCATATACTATACAGAGGAGATGGAGGGATCTGTATATAGGACACTATAAGCCATATACTATACAGGGGAGATGGAGGGATCTGTATATAGGACTCTCAAAGCCGTATACTATACAGGGGAGATGGAGGGATCTGTATATAGGACACTATAAGCCGTATACTATACAGAGGAGATGGAGGGATCTGTATATAGGACACTATAAGCTGTATACTATACAGAGGAGATGGAGGGATCTGTATATAGGACACTATAAGCCGTATACTATACAGAGGAGATGGAGGGATCTGTATATAGGACACTATAAGCCGTATACTATACAGAGGGGATGGAGGGGTCTGTATATAGGACACTATAAGCCGTATACTATACAGAGGAGATGGGGGGATCTGTATATAGGACACTATAAGCCATATACTAAACAGAGGAGATGGAGGGGTCTGTATATAGGACACTATAAGCCGTATACTATACAGAGGAGATGGGGGGATCTGTATATAGGACACTATAAGCCATATACTATACAGAGGAGATGGGGGGATCTGTATATAGGACACTATAAGCCGTATACTATACAGAGGAGATGGAGGGGTCTGTATATAGGACACTATAAGCCGTATACTATACAGAGGAGATGGAGGGGTCTGTATATAGGACACTATAAGCCGTATACTATACAGAGGAGATGGGGGGATCTGTATATAGGACACTATAAGCCGTATACTATACAGAGGAGATGGGGGGATCTGTATATAGGACACTATAAGCCATATACTATACAGAGGAGATGGGGGGGATCTGTATATAGGACACTATAAGCCGTATACTATACAGAGGAGATGGAGGGGTCTGTATATAGGACACTATAAGCCGTATACTATACAGAGGAGATGGAGGGATCTGTATATAGGACACTATAAGCCGTATACTATACAGAGGAGATGGAAGGATCTGTATATAGGACACTATAAGCCATATACTATACAGAGGAGATGGAGGGATCTGTATATAGGACACTATAAGCCATATACTATACAGAGGAGATGGAGGGGTCTGTATATAGGACACTATAAGCCGTATACTATACAGAGGAGATGGGGGGATCTGTATATAGGACACTATAAGCCGTATACTATACAGAGGAGATGGAGGGATCTGTATATAGGACACTATAAGCCGTATACTATACAGAGGAGATGGAGGGATCTGTATATAGGACACTATAAGCCATATACTATACAGGGGAGATGGGGGGATCTGTATATAGGACACTATAAGCCATATACTATACAGAGGAGATGGAGGGATCTGTATATAGGACACTATAAGCCGTATACTATACAGAGGAGATGGGGGGATCTGTATATAGGACACTATAAGCCATATACTATACAGGGGAGATGGTGGGATCTGTATATAGGACACTATAAGCCGTATACTATACAGGGGAGATGGAGGGATCTGTATATAGGACACTATAAGCTGTATACTATACAAAGGAGATGGAGGGATCTGTATATAGGACACTATAAGCCGTATACTATACAGAGGAGATGGGGGGATCTGTATATAGGACACTATAAGCCATATACTATACAGAGGAGATGGAGGGATCTGTATATAGGACACTATAAGCCGTATACTATACAGGGGAGATGGAGGGATCTGTATATAGGACACTATAAGCTGTATACTATACAAAGGAGATGGAGGGATCTGTATATAGGACACTATAAGCCGTATACTATACAGAGGAGATGGTGGGATCTGTATATAGGACACTATAAGCCGTATACTATACAGAGGAGATGGAGGGATCTGTATATAGGACACTATAAGCTGTATACTATACAGAGGAGATGGGGGGATCTGTATATAGGACACTATAAGCCATATACTATACAGAGGAGATGGGGGGATCTGTATATAGGACACTATAAGCCGTATACTATACAGAGGAGATGGGGGGGATCTGTATATAGGACACTATAAGCCGTATACTATACAGAGGAGATGGAGGGATCTGTATATAGGACACTATAAGCCATATACTATACAGAGGAGATGGAGGGATCTGTATATAGGACACTATAAGCCGTATACTATACAGAGGAGATGGAGGGATCTGTATATAGGACACTATAAGCCGTATACTATCCAGAGGAGATGGAGGGATCTGTATATAGGACTCTATAAGCCGTATACTATACAGGGGAGATGGGGGGATCTGTATATAGGACACTATAAGCCGTATACTATACAGGGGAGATGGGGGGATCTGTATATAGGACACTATAAGCCGTATACTATACAGGGGAGATGGAGGGATCTGTATATAGGACACTATAAGCCATATACTATACAGAGGAGATGGGGGGGATCTGTATATAGGACACTATAAGCCGTATACTATACAGAGGGGATGGGGGGATCTGTATATAGGACACTATAAGCCGTATACTATACAGAGGAGATGGAGGGATCTGTATATAGGACACTATAAGCCATATACTATACAGAGGAGATGGAGGGATCTGTATATAGGACACTACAAGCCGTATACTATACAGAGGAGATGGGGGGATCTGTATATAGGACACTATAAGCCATATACTATACAGAGGAGATGGAGGGATCTGTATATAGGACACTATAAGCCGTATACTATACAGGGGAGATGGAGGGATCTGTATATAGGACACTATAAGCTGTATACTATACAGAGGAGATGGGGGGATCTGTATATAGTACACTATAAGCCATATACTATACAGAGGAGATGGAGGGATCTGTATATAGGACACTATAAGCCGTATACTATACAGAGGAGATGGAGGGATCTGTATATAGGACACTATAAGCCATATACTATACAGAGGAGATGGAGGGATCTGTATATAGGACACTATAAGCCGTATACTATACAGGGGAGATGGAGGGATCTGTATATAGGACACTATAAGCTGTATACTATACAGAGGAGATGGGGGGATCTGTATATAGGACACTATAAGCCGTATACTATACAGGGGAGATGGGAGGATCTGTATATAGGACACTATAAGCCGTATACTATACAGGGGAGATGGAGGGATCTGTATATAGGACACTATAAGCCATATACTATACAGGGGAGATGGAGGGATCTGTATATAGGACACTATAAGCCGTATACTATACAGAGATGGAGGGATCTGTATATAGGACACCATAAGCCGTATACTATACAGAGGAGATGGGGGGATCTGTATATAGGACTCTATAAGCTGTATACTATACAGAGGAGATGGAGGGATCTGTATATAGGAGACTATAAGCCGTATACTATACAGAGGAGATGGAGGGATCTGTATATAGGACTCTATAAGCTGTATACTATACAGAGGAGATGGGAGGATCTGTATATAGGACACTATAAGCCGTATACTATACAGGGGAGATGGAGGGATCTGTATCTAGGACACTATAAGCCATATACTATACAGAGGAGATGGAGGGATCTGTATATAGGACACTATAAGCCGTATACTATACAGGGGAGATGGGGGGGATCTGTATATAGGACTCTATAAGCCATATACTATACAGAGATGGAGGGATCTGTATATAGGACACTATAAGCCGTATACTATACAGGGGAGATGGGGGGGATCTGTATATAGGACTCTATAAGCCATATACTATACAGAGATGGAGGGATCTGTATATAGGACACTATAAGCCGTATACTATACAGGGGAGATGGAGGGATCTGTATATAGGACTCTATAAGCTGTATACTATACAGAGGAGATGGAGGGATCTGTATATAGGACTCTATAAGCCATATACTATACAGAGGAGATGGGGGGATCTGTATATAGGACTCTATAAGCTGTATACTATACAGAGGAGATGGAGGGATCTGTATATAGGACTCTATAAGCTGTATACTATACGGCTGGGGTTGTATGTAAGACATGTTAGTAAAACAGCCATCGCTTTAGAAAAAATATAATAAAACTTGTTTGTAGTCTACTGCCTGGTTATAGAAGGTTCTCTGCTCCTAGAGGAGACTACCATTGACGTTTCTGTCCATCCTGGGTAATGCTGTATGTGGAGCACCCCACACGCCCCGTCGCCCCAAGAACATCCGCTCACAGTGCAGCATCATAGGGAGTGGAGAACTGTTCGAAGGAAAGATGGACGGCAGTCAGTGTAGGACAATGCCGGAGGAAGCCTTCTGCCAGAGATGGGGATGGAGGGTCTCCGTCCAGCGGGACAGGGGACCTAAATGTACTGGTATAGCTACACTGGAGGGTCTAAGGGGAGACATGCACATGAAGCTTGCCGGGCACCAACACAACCGTCTCACTGGAGGTAATTGGAGCAATTTTACCTTCAAGAATAGGCAAAAAATCCATAGAGCGCAGCTAGAAGAGTGCAAGAGAAAGGGTGGCTCCACCAGGTGTTGGCTGTCATTGGGTACTCACGCACATTACAGTTCTCTGTCTTTTTGGCTTAATTATCCTTTAACAGTTAAAAATATTTTGTACATCTGAGCATTGGGGTGTTGTGGGATCATATGGTCAAACCCCCCAAAATTCAGGTTGTGACACAACAAGCAGGAAAAGCACAAAGAGGCTGAATACTTTCCCAAGGCACTGTAGCCTCCATGTCAGAGAGAAGCAGAAGGTCGGGTTCATGGTGTAGCCACCTCTGGGTCTCCCCAATAGTGAGAACATAGGGTCCCTGGACCCTTGTCTGGCATTCTAGAAAGGAATATATGAGTGAGGTGGCCGGTTATGGAAGTTGCCACAACCCCTCATCTAGTGCAAAGAGTCACATACATGAGCGGTTTCCCCTGTGGAATGCCAACTGGGAAGGAAACCCTCTTCTCATGATAGTTGGGATTCCTAGCAGTGAAACTGGCACCAAGCAAACATTTATCACATACTTCTGATATGCCATTAATGAAGGGGGGGGGGGGGGGAGACGCCTCCGAGCGTCCATCTACAACCCCAATTCCAAAAACGTTGTGTAAAATGTAAATGAAACAAGAATGCAATAATTTGTAACATATCAGAGGAGGGGGGAGCATTGTTCCATTTCATTTATAGCTCATTTAGAAATTGGTGGCGGCATCATATCTTACAAACATTGGGACAAGGCCTGTGTCCACCATTGTGCAGCATCCAGCCATGCTGTTGTGATGCATGTAGTATATGGTGGAAGGTCTGGACTGCAGGCGGCTGGTTCACCCCGGACTCTTCTCCTGTGAAGCTGTAGTGATGGATGTAGTATATGGTGGAAGGTCTGGACTGCAGGCGGCCGGTTCACCCCGGACCCTTCTCCTGTGAAGCCATGCTGTTGTGATGGATGTAGTATATGGTGGAAGGTCTGGACTGCAGGCGGCCGGTTCATCCTGGACTCTTCTCCTGTGAAGCCATGCTGTTGTGATGGATGTAGTATATGGTGGAAGGTCTGGACTGCAGGTGGCCGGTTCACCTCAGACCCTTCTCCTGTGAAGCCATGCTGTTGTGATGGATGTAGTATATGGTGGAAGGTCTGGACTGCAGGCAGCCGGTTCACCCCGGACTCTTCTCCTGTGAAGCTGTAGTGATGGATGTAGTATATGGTGGAAGGTCTGGACTGCAGGCGGCCGGTTCATCCTGGACTCTTCTCCTGTGAAGCCATGCTGTTGTGATGGATGTAGTATATGGTGGAAGGTCTGGACTGCAGGCGGCCGGTTCACCTCAGACCCTTCTCCTGTGAAGCCATGCTGTTGTGATGGATGCTTTATATGGGGGAAGGTCTGGACTGCCGGCGGTTGGTTCACCCCGGACTCTTCTCCTGTGAAGCTGTAGTGATGGATGTAGTATATGGTGGAAGGTCTGGACTGCAGGCGGCCGGTTCACCCCGGACTCTTCTCCTGTGAAGCCATGCTGTTGTGATGGATGTAGTATATTATAGAAGGTCTGGAATGCAGGTGGCCCGTTCACCCCGGACTCTTCTCCTGTGAAGCCATGCTGTTGTGATGCATGTAGTATATGGTGGAAGGTCTGGACTGCAGGCGGCTGGTTCACCCCGGACTCTTCTCCTGTGAAGCTGTAGTGATGGATGTAGTATATGGTGGAAGGTCTGGACTGCAGGCGGCTGGTTCACCCCGGACTCTTCTCCTGTGAAGCTGTTGTGATAGATGTAGTATATGGTGGAAGGTCTGGACTGCAGGCGGCCGGTTCACCCCGGACTCTTCTCCTGTGAAGCCATGCTGTTGTGATGGATGTAGTATATTGTGGAAAGTCCGGACTGCAGGCGGCCGGTTCACCCCAGACTCTTCTCCTGTGAAGCCATGCTGTTGTGATGGATGTAGTATATAGTGGAAGGTCTGGACTGCAGGCGGCCGGTTCACCTCAGACCCTTCTCCTGTGAAGCCATGCTGTTGTGATGGATGTAGTATATGGTGGAAGGTCGGGACTGCAGGCGGCCGATTCACCCCGGACTCTTCTCCTGTGAAGCCATGCTGTTGTGATGGATGTAGTATATGGTGGAAGGTCTGGACTGCAGGCGGCCGGTTCACCCAGGACCCTTCTCCTGTGAAGCCATGCTGTTGTGATGGATGTAGTATATGGTGGAAGGCATAGACTGCAGGCAGCCTGTTCACCCCGGACTCTTCTTCTGTGAAGCCATGCTGTTATGATGGATGTAGTATATGGTGGAAGGTCTGGACTGCAGGCGGCCGGTTCACCCCGGACTCTTCTCCTGTGACTCTGTTGTGATGGATGTAGAATATGTTGGAAGGTCTGGACTGCAGGCGGCTGGTTCACCTCAGACCCTTCTCCTGTGAAGCCATGCTGTTGTGATGGATGTAGTATATGGTGGAAGGTCTGGACTGCAGGCGGCCGGTTCACCTCAGACCCTTCTCCTGTGAAGCCATGCTGTTGTGATGGATGCTTTATATGGGGGAAGGTCTGGACTGCCGGCGGTTGGTTCACCCCGGACTCTTCTCCTGTGAAGCTGTAGTGATGGATGTAGTATATGGTGGAAGGTCTGGACTGCAGGCGGCCGGTTCACCCCGGACTCTTCTCCTGTGAAGCCATGCTGTTGTGATGGATGTAGTATATTATAGAAGGTCTGGAATGCAGGTGGCCCGTTCACCCCGGACTCTTCTCCTGTGAAGCCATGCTGTTGTGATGCATGTAGTATATGGTGGAAGGTCTGGACTGCAGGCGGCTGGTTCACCCCGGACTCTTCTCCTGTGAAGCTGTAGTGATGGATGTAGTATATGGTGGAAGGTCTGGACTGCAGGCGGCTGGTTCACCCCGGACTCTTCTCCTGTGAAGCTGTTGTGATAGATGTAGTATATGGTGGAAGGTCTGGACTGCAGGCGGCCGGTTCACCCCGGACTCTTCTCCTGTGAAGCCATGCTGTTGTGATGGATGTAGTATATTGTGGAAAGTCCGGACTGCAGGCGGCCGGTTCACCCCAGACTCTTCTCCTGTGAAGCCATGCTGTTGTGATGGATGTAGTATATAGTGGAAGGTCTGGACTGCAGGTGGCCGGTTCACCTCAGACCCTTCTCCTGTGAAGCCATGCTGTTGTGATGGATGTAGTATATGGTGGAAGGTCGGGACTGCAGGCGGCCGATTCACCCCGGACTCTTCTCCTGTGAAGCCATGCTGTTGTGATGGATGTAGTATATGGTGGAAGGTCTGGACTGCAGGTGGCCGGTTCACCTCAGACCCTTCTCCTGTGAAGCCATGCTGTTGTGATGGATGTAGTATATGGTGGAAGGTCGGGACTGCAGGCGGCCGATTCACCCCGGACTCTTCTTCTGTGAAGCCATGCTGTTATGATGGATGTAGTATATGGTGGAAGGTCTGGACTGCAGGCGGCCGGTTCACCCCGGACTCTTCTCCTGTGACTCTGTTGTGATGGATGTAGAATATGTTGGAAGGTCTGGACTGCAGGCGGCTGGTTCACCTCAGACCCTTCTCCTGTGAAGCCATGCTGTTGTGATGGATGTAGTATATGGTGGAAGGTCCGGACTGCAGGCAGCCAGTTCACCCCGGACTCTTCTCCTGTGAAGCTGTTGTGATGGATGTAGTATATGATGGAAGGTCTGGACTGCAGGCAGCCTGTTCACCCCGGACTCTTCTCCTGTGAAGCCATGCTGTTGTGATGGATGTAGTATATAGTGGTAGGTCTGGACTGCAGGCGGCCGGTTCACCTCATACCCATCTCCTGTGAAGCCATGCTGTTGTGATGGATGTAGTATATGGTGGAAGGTCAAGACTGCAGGCGGCCGGTTCACCCCGGACTCTTCTCCTGTAAAGCTGTTGTGATGGATGCAGTATATGGTGGAAGGTCTGGACTGCAGGCGGACGGTTCACCTCAGACCCTTCTCCTGTGAAGCCATGCTGTTGTGATGGATGTAGTATATGGTGGAAGGTCAAGACTGCAGGCGGCCGGTTCACCCCGGACTCTTCTCCTGTAAAGCTGTTGTGATGGATGCAGTATATGGTGGAAGGTCCAGACTGCAGGCGGACGGTTCACCCCGGACTCTTCTTCTGTGAAGCCATGCTGTTGTGATGGATGTAGTATATGGTGGAAGGTCTGGACTGCAGGCGGCCGGTTCACCCCGGACCCTTCTCCTGTGAAGCCATGCTGTTGTGATGGATGTAGTATATGGTGGAAGGTCTGGACTGCAGGCAGCCTGTTCACCCCGGACTCTTCTTCTGTGAAGCCATGCTGTTGTGATGGATGTAGTATATGGTGGAAGGTCGGGACTGCAGGCGGTCGGTTCACCCTGGACCCTTCTCCTGTGAAGCCATGCTGTTGTGATGGATGTAGTATATGGTGGAAGGTCTGGACTGCAGGCGGCCGGTTCACCCCGGACCCTTCTCCTGTGAAGCCATGCTGTTGTGATGGATGTAGTATATGGTGGAAGGTCTGGACTGCAGGCGGCCGGTTCACCCCGGACTCTTCTCCTGTGACTCTGTTGTGATGGATGTAGTATATGGTGGAAGGTCTGGACTGCAGGCGGCCGGTTCACCCCGGACCCTACTCCTGTGAAGCCATGCTGTTGTGATGGAAGTAGTATGTGGTGGAAGGTCTGGATTGCAGGCGGCCGGTTCACCCCGGACCCTACTCCTGTGAAGCCATGCTGTTGTGATGGAAGTAGTATATGGTGGAAGGTCTGGACTGCAGGCGGCCAGTTCACCTCAGACCCTTCTCCTGTGAAGCCATGCTGTTGTGATGGATGTAGTATATGGTGGAAGGTCCGGACTGCAGGCGGCCGGTTCACCCCGGACTCTTCTCCTGTGAAGCTGTTGTGATGGATGTAGTATATGATGGAAGGTCTGGACTGCAGGCGGCCGGTTCACCCCGGACTCTTCTCCTGTGAAGCCATGCTGTTGTGATGGATGTAGTATATGGTGGAAGGTCGGGACTGCAGGCGGTCGGTTCACCCCGGACCCTTCTCCTGTGAAGCCATGCTGTTGTGATGGATGTAATATATGGTGGAAGGTCTGGACTGCAGGCAGCCTGTTCACCCCGGACTCTTCTCCTGTGAAGCCATGCTGTTGTGATGGATGTAGTATATGGTGGAAGGTCGGGACTGCAGGCGGTCGGTTCACCCCGGACCCTTCTCCTGTGAAGCCATGCTGTTGTGATGGATGTAATATATGGTGGAACGTCTGGACTGCAGGCAGCCTGTTCACCCCGGACTCTTCTTCTGTGAAGCCATGCTGTTGTGATGGATGTAGTATATGGTGGAAGGTCGGGACTGCAGGTGGTCGGTTCACCCTGGACCCTTCTCCTGTGAAGCCATGCTGTTGTGATGGATGTAGTATATGGTGGAAGGTCTGGACTGCAGGCGGCCGGTTCACCCCGGACCCTTCTCCTGTGAAGCCATGCTGTTGTGATGGATGTAGTATATGGTGGAAGGTCTGGACTGCAGGCAGCCTGTTCACCCCGGACTCTTCTTCTGTGAAGCCATGCTGTTGTGATGGATGTAGTATATGGTGGAAGGTCTGGACTGCAGGCGGCCGCTTCACCCCGGACTCTTCTCCTGTGACTCTGTTGTGATGGATGTAGTATATGGTGGAAGGTCTGGACTGTAGGCGGTCGGTTCACCCCGGACCCTACTCCTGTGAAGCCATGCTGTTGTGATGGAAGTAGTATATGGTGGAAGGTCTGGACTGCAGGCGGCTGGTTCACCTCAGACCCTTCTCCTGTGAAGCCATGATGTTGTGATGGATGTAGTATATGGTGGAAGGTCCGGACTGCAGGCGGCCGGTTCACCCCGGACTCTTCTCCTGTGAAGCTGTTGTGATGGATGTAGTATATGATGGAAGGTCTGGACTGCAGGCAGCCTGTTCACCCCGGATTCTTCTCCTGTGAAGCTGTTGTGATGAATGTAGTATATGGTGGAAGGTCCAGACTGCAGGCAGCCAGTTCACCCCGGACCCTTCTCCTGTGAAGCCCATGTGATGGATGTAGTATATGGTGGAAGGTCTGGACTGCAGGCGGCTGGTTCACCCAGAACTCTTCTCCTGTGAAGCTGCTGTGATGGATGTAGTATATGGTGGAAGTTCTGGACTGCAGGCAGCCTGTTCACCCCGGACTCTTCTGTGAAGCTGTTGTGATGGAAGGTCTGGACTGCAGGCGGCCGGTTCACCCCAGACTCTACTGTGAAGCTGTTGTGATGGATGCAGTACGTGGTTTTGCATTGGCCTTACCTGAGAGAGACGTCTGTTTGGGGCATATGTTGTCCTACAACCTCTATATACTGCTCAGCATTGATAGTGCCTATGTCATGGGCAGCTTAGCATCCTGACAGGCACTAATGCCGCCCTCTACCATCATTGAGGCAGGACTGTGCGCTCATAACAAGCTGGATGGTCCCTCCCCTCTGGGGTCTGCAGGACACGGCGTCTCTGGTCTCCTAACAGAATTTCACATTGTGATTCCTCCGACCACAGAACAGTTTTCTATTCTACCTCTGTCCATTGTAAATGAGCTTTGGCCCAGAGAAGACGCCGGCGCTTCTGGATTGTGTTGATATATGGCTTCTTCTTTGCATGATACAGACGTAATTTCTATTTGTGGACTGTACAGAGAACTGTGCTCACAAACAGGATTTCTGGAACATTCCTGAGCCCTGCAGTGATTGGTATCACAGGATCATGTCTGTATATAATGCAGCTATCAACTCTCCTTAATGAGAGCACCTAAAAGGTGATTGAGGAGACTTATAAGGCCATGCATGCTCCTCTGGGAAATAATGCAAATAAGGAAGATGAAGCAATACCTATTGGATGGCAGCATTCCTGTGAATCAATGGCCAACCCTTTACACAGGTCTGTAACAATGAGACCAAACTCCCCCCTCCCTCGGATATGTTCTACCAGGATACAGTATGACAGGATCGTCGCATTCTTTATCTTGATTTACATTTTACGCAGCGGCCCAACTTTTGTGGAATTGGGGTTAGAGATGTCCCAGTCTGGACTTTCCAGAGTGCGTATTACCTTCATTTCAATGTCCCCACGAAGTTCAAGTTGAAAGCAGACAAATTCATCTAGGACTTCCTTGGTGGCTGAAGAAATGTGGATCTTAAGTGCTAAAAAAAGAGAAAACCAGTGAACACCTTGGCAAGAGCAGCAGGACATACAGATGTGCTGGACGCTGCCTGCAGGGACAACATGGACCTTCTGCCCTGTCGGCTGTAGACCCGACTCCCTCCCGCAGGTCTCTGTCATATCGGCTGCACACAAGGCAAATGCTGAGATTATACAACAGCCTTGGCTTACCCAACACCACTAGCTCCATGTTCTGAGCACAGATCCAGTATACAGGCTGTAGTGTCAGTATATAGTGCAGTGCGGTACATACACCGGGTAATCACCTGGTTCCAGCAGCACATCTCTCTATGGGGGTCCTATTGTGACATAACAATAGTGTACTTGAATATGAAGGCATGGATGCGCTATATGATGGTATGGTGCACGGGCCCCTGGCGGCCCCCACAGATGCACTACAGGATGGTATGGTGCATGGGTCCCAGGCGGCCCCGATAGACGCTCTACACAATGGTATGGTGCACGGGCCCCTGGCGGCCCCCATGGATGCTCTACAGGATGGTATGGTGCATGGGCCCCAGGTGACCCCCATGGATGCTCTACACGATGGTATGGTGCATGGGCCCCTATGGGTGCGTAACACAATGCTATGGTGCACGGGCCTCTGGCAACCTCCATGGATGCTCTACAGGGTGGTATGGTGAATGGACCCCTGGCGACCCCCATGGATGCTCTACATAATGGTATGGTGCATGGGCCCCTATGGGTGCGTAACACGATGCTATGGTGCACGGGCCTCTGGCGACCCCCATGGATGCTCTACATGATGGTATGGTGCATGGGCCCCTATGGGTGCGTAACACAATGCTATGGTGCACTGGCCTCTAGCGACCCCCATGGATGCTCTACACGATGGTATGGTGCATGGGCCCCTATGGGTGCGTAACACAATGCTATGGTGCACGGGCCTCTGGCAACCTCCATGGATGCTCTACAGGATGGTATGGTGCATGGGCCCCTGGTGACCCCCATGGATGCTCTACAGGATGGTATGGTGCATGGGCCCCTATGGGTGCGTAACACAATGCTATGGTGCACGGGCCTCTGGCGACCCCCATGGATGCTCTACACGATGGTATGGTGCATGGGCCCCTATGGGTGCGTAACACAATGCTATGGTGCACGGGCCTCTGGCGACCCCCATGGATGCTCTACATGATGGTATGGTACATGGGCCCCTATGGGTGCGTAACACAATGCTATGGTGCACGGGCCTCTGGCGACCCCCATGGATGCTCTACAGGATGGTATGGTGCATGGGCCCTAATTGGTGCGTTACATGATGGTATGGTGCACGGGCCCCTGGTGACCCCCATGGATGCTCTACACGATGGTATGGTGCATGGGCCCCTATGGGTGCGTAACACGATGCTATGGTGCACGGGCCTCTGGCGACCCCCATGGATGCTCTACAGGATGGTATGGTGCACGGGCCTCTGGCAGCCCCCATGGATGCGCTACACGATGGTATGGTGCATGGGCCCTAATTGGTGCGTTACATGATGGTATGGTGCACGGGCCCCTGGCGGCCCCCAATGATGGCGTCCGCCCTGCACCGCACTGTGGAACGGCACCTTGCATGCATTGTAGTAGAAGGCGACTCTCCTTGCTTCAGTCATAGCGGCGCTCCCACGGGACGCAGAAGGCAGATTCCTGTTTCTCACATGCTACACTTCAAGTTTCCAATTGAGTTTTACGCTCTCTTACAAGGGCCACAACACCAAAAGGGAATCCATGCTCCAGGGGCCCATGCAGCATCCAGGCCTTCCTATTCAAGCTCACTATTGTTATGACGCTATAGGACCCCTGTAGTGAGAAATGGCGCTGGATCCGGCTTTTTACTACACTGTGGTAGACCTGTCCAGCTGCACCGTATCACCCTTCCTGGAGAGGGCGCTGTCACCCAGCTCATCTGAGGGTGGACTATTCACTGGCGTTGGGGACCTCTTCATCTTCTTGATTGGCTCTATGGAGACACCTGACCTGAGTCATAGAAAACTGATGGTGGAAAAAGCCCACGGTCCATCTGATGGGTCCTTATAGTCCTTCCTGTATGTGAGGACCACGAGTCTCCCTGCGGGACATAGATGGCGCTCACCTTCCCCATTAGACTCCATCCGGGAGGCCGTGTTCACCGTGTCACCAAACAGGCAGTAGCGAGGCATCTTCAGTCCCACCACGCCGGCACAGACCGGACCTGCGAAGACGAGAGCGGGCATGTAACAGGACATTCTAGAGGTTAGTCAGCGACGGCTGGATGTAGGAGGGCTCTGGAACAGTATACAGCGGAGACGTATCAATCCCGTATGGGATCGGGCCGTCGGTATGGGAGTCCGTGAAGTCACATGGAGACCTGCTCCCCATAGCGCCACCTGGCTGCAGGTGTGGAATATCCTCGTTTATGTCTAGCAGCGGGTCCTCAGCACTGAAAATGAAGTTCTGAAAATGAAAAGAAACGACACTCCCCTGTCCCGTCCAGCGCCGCGACCCCGATGCCCTCCGCACAGACCCAGGAGGAGGCGGCAGGCGGTCACGCGCCGTTCACTGTGGGCATGACAGTGGTGGTTCCTCCGTGTACGGTGCATGACCACCCAGCGCTTCCTTCAGCTTCCACGTGGCGGCTGCGGCGCCGGTAGGGGCAAGCGTTCCTTTTCATTCTAGCCTTGTCTTTTCCCCAGCAGCGTCAGAGCTGTCGACGCTCCGGCCAACCTGCGTCTTGTAGTTCTGCAGCGGCCGCAAAGGGTTGGGACCAACAGGCTAGAGCAGTAAAAGAGCAGAGGCGGAAAGCATCTTCCCACTGAGCCCGCAGCGCCACAAAGGTCAGAGATGGCGACACCTCGGCGCACTAAACCTCCAGGCGCGCCAACTGCTACTAATCTCCCCATGCTAAAGTCGCTCAACACTGCGCCATTCACGGAACCTGAGTATATATCTGGAAATGACGGAAAACATTTTCTCATCTTTAGACAACTTGTCGTCTATCCCAACTTCCTGCCCCACCCAGAAGCCGGACGGCGATGCCGAGGGCCAATCACACGATGTCCGGACTCCTGGAAACACGCGCCCTCTTCCTCTGAGATGGATGGATCTCATCAGGGCGCTGGCGTCATCCAGGCTTCCCTAAAAAGGAGATTCTGCAGAAAACAGACTCTCACAGGGAAAGCGGCCCCGTTAACCCTTCAGTGGCTCCAGGATGAAGAGTGGAACCTGCACGACTCACCTGCATAGAACTGCACTCACCTACTGGCACTGCGGCACAGGATGGCCCCCAGAGACAACAAGCACATTATGTGGCCAACCAGAGATCACAAAGCCAAGAGAAGCCTGGCGGTACCTGTGTGGATGCCTATCCGCAGACGGAGCTGAGTGTTTGGTCTGTGGCGGATCCTGAAGGTTTTCACGGTATCCAGGAGGGCCAGCGACATCCGGGCAATCTCTCGTGCGTGCAACTTCCCATTCCGTACCGGTAACCCTGAAACCACCATGTATGCGTCACCGATGGTCTCCACCTGCAGAGATAGCCCCCTACGTGAGCAGACAGGAGAAGCTGGGAAATACAAATATGGGCCAAAATGGGGAAATATTCCTCAGAACCCGAGACTATCGCTACCACATGACGGTATCGGGAGGGGCCGGGGAATGAGTAACATGGGGAATCCGTCCCTCTCCTAAGAGGCCAGACATCGCACCCAAACCCCCGCCATTAGGACTCCAGGCTCTTACCTTGTATACATCAAAGTTGTCTATTATAGCATCGAAACACGTGTACAGGTCATTCAGTAGGGTCACCACCTGAGGAGATGCAAGCGGGCTCATAAGAGACACACGTATGTAGAGGCTCAACTCTCACCACATGTATGTTGGGGTTACCTGCATGGGGGTGCTTTCGGCAGACATCGACGTGAACCCCACAATGTCACTGAAATAGATGGTGACACTGTCAAAGGCTTCGGCCTGGACCGTTTCCCCTCTCTTCAACTGCTCGGCCACTGAACTGCACAGAAAAGAGGCTAAAGGCTTGTGGAACCATAGGTGACACTTCCCCAGGACCCACTCCCTGCGTCATGCTCCCCCAGGCCGACCAACACCAGAGGTGCTACCGTCCTGTCAGGGGCGCCTCTACCATGAGGAGCATCCCTACAGGCGTTGCATTCACTCCGCAGATCCGGTGGGGCAGCTGCCATAGTGCAATCAGTCTGACCTCTCCCCAGCATCTGTGTTCCTGTATGCAAGGTGAGGGGTCACAGACTCAATACAATACGGCAGCCGCCAAACAGGATCTGCGGAGTAAATGCAATGCCTGAGGGGATGCTGTCAGGGTGGAAGTCCATTGTGGGGGCCATTATTACTACTGGGATCACTATAGGGTCATTATTACTACTCAGGCCACTGTGGGGACACTATTACTATTGTGGACACTATGGGGGGATTACTATCAATACGGGGGCCACTATTACTATTGTGGACACTATGGGGGGGGCAGTATTGCTACTGGGATCCTTACGGGGGATTACTATCAATACAGGGGCCACTATTACTACTGGGATCCCTATGGGGGATCAGTATTACTATTGGGGCTACTACTGGGGATCACTATTTATCTGTCACTTCAGACAAGTTTCAATGTTTCAAATAAGTGGGGGGTATATTTCACACTTTGCATCAGGCAGCATAAAGGCTCGGGCCCTCCACCCGTTACCGGCTGCTGGGGCTTCTATACTATGTTCTGGACACTTGTGTTTGGACGTGGGGTGTAGGCCTGGGGGGACACATACAAGGACCGCACCGCACTGACTTTGTACTGGGACCCCGGAGCGCCGGCTAGATGCACTCACTGCGGCAGGATCTGGTAGAGCAGATTTTCGGCTTTGCGCTTCTCCTCCAGGTACGCTTGTGTTCTCTCTTCCACTAATTTCTCCAGGTTGTTGGCATATTGCTCCATGCGAGAGAGTAAATTATCCAGAATACTAGTTGTGCCCTCCCTGGAAGACAGAAGATGGAGGGGTCATTGTCCTGCGGGTGAAGCCGCGCCGCCGCCGGCCCGCCAAGACCTCACTTGTTGAACTTGCAGATGTAGATCTTGATCTGGTTGAAGTCAGGTCTCTCCAGCGGGTCCTCGGCCCAGCACCTCTCCATCAGGATCCCCAGCTCCTCGCTGTGGCAGCTGGTGTCCGCTGTGGGCCGGAAGTATGGCCGCTGCCCGTTTCGGACTTTCTGGACGATCTCTGAAAGGGAGGAGAGTGCACGTTCTAGATGAGCACAGGCAAGTAATAATATACACACTGCTGATGTAGGCGCCCACCCCAAACCCTAAGATCTGGCCCATGACTCCGAGATAGACCTCTTATATATGGCGGCATTACCCTTTGGGCTCAGGTCCATGCCCTGGATGTAAAAGGCCCCATTTCTCAGCGCAATCTCCTGCAGGATGATCCCAAAGCTGTAGACATCACCCTTTTGCGTGCCTTGAGGCGGGGGTCTTCCCATACGCAGCAGCTCAGGAGCCGTCCAAAGCTTCTCTAAATGCACAACACACAAAACCGTTGTCAGAGATTGTAAGCTCTTGTGGCAGTCAGTAACATCCTCACTGAAGAGCGGATCACATGACTGGGCATATATACAGTGCGAGACCGTGCACTCCGCTACATTGTTACCAGGCCCCACAGTATCATCACCTCCTGGGAGCCCGCGTGTATATGTACATTAATGAAGTGCATCTGGTGACATATATTGTGTGGTACAACCCGAATGTAAAGAAATAAAGACTGCAACGATGTGTAGATCTCGTCTCACCGCACTGTATCCCCGTAGAACATATGGGTGGGGGATTACACATCTCCCAAAAGGCTGGAGGCGTAAGCTGTACTAATGCTAAATGGCCGGAGGGGCAGTGTTCTACTAAGTCATATGACTGTACAAGAACAGCATGTTAGAGAGGCCGAGTCTCTCAGAAGCAGAGATGGTTGGAGGTCACCAATCTGAGGAGAAGACATTGAATATCCAGCAATTACAGCGCATGATGAGTCAGGGACTCTGGAGAGATCCCAAGGCCGACGGCTAATACTGGGTGATCTACGGCGTTATATGCAGGCCTGATTGTGGAATACAATCACTGCATGGGTCAACCCACTAATGCATCCGTGTCCTGCAGAGGAGACGCCGTATACCAACAGTATCAGCAGGAACCGGGCGGAGAGGTGGAGGTGATCCGACAAATATAAAAGAAAAAAGGCTGCTTCGGCGCTCGTCGGGACAAAAGATGAAAGAGAATGCCGTAGCTAATTTATTCATGGGCAACTGTCAAAAAAATTATATTTTAGATCCAAATATCATAATTTATAAAAGATTCATAGAGGATATTGTAGTTGTGTGGGGAGGGTCTCTGAATAATCTCAATAATTGTATTAGAGAGTTCTAACTTGGACTTCACGATTAGTCAGGATGATAGAGTATTCTAGAGCTCGTTTTAAGACAGGACCATTTTAAAATATTAACTAAAACGAAATTTTAAAAAAGTAGATAAGAATTCATACTTGGATTTCCGTAGCGGCCACGCTGGATGTTGGAAACCAAACATCCCCTACGGACAACTACAGCGCATTCGATATAATTGTACATTAGAACCCAGAACAAGAATATGTAAAAATGTTACCAGCGTTTATCACCGCTTTAATAGTGACAACGCTGCCATTAGAGGCATTTCAAAAAGCACTGGCCCATTGTTCTTAATGATCCTTGTTAATATTTAAAAGGAGCACATGAGTACAAAATGTAATAGCCCCCCCCCAACCCAGAGAGAAAAAGGAAAAAACTAAACGCTTTAGACTTAAAAAAAACGGGTAGTTCTAAATGTAGGCATAATAAGTGCAAATGTTCAGTCATTTCACACAAAAAAACCTTTATTGAATAGAATTATAAAAAAATCCCGATCTCCCAACATTTAACATGTAATTCTTCACAAATAATGTATTTAGCTGAATGTCCCGGTGAATCTAAATATACAGGCAGAACGATCAATAACCTAAAACAGCGAGTTAGTAACCATAGAGAAAACATTAAAGTAATGTACGGGCCGCAGTGTGTCACAGCATTACAGCGACGCACGAAGGGAATCCCTGATGAGGGTCACACCCCTAGAACGCATTGAGAAAGGAGGAGATGTGTTGGACATTATCCCCGTTCGGCCGCAGCGAACTATTAGCAAAGATTTAGCAGGTTTCCTTTTTGTTAATAATCTTCTATTATATATTTATTCCGTTATCTTCATTATTATAACAAATTTAGTGAAAACAGTTTTTCTGCATAATTCATACATATTATATGTAGTACATTTTATTTATCATGTCGTTGTAAATATAGGTCCGTTATAGTAGTGCTTAACTTCGTTAATTAATTTTAATAACGATACCCGATTATACAGTGTGGTATACTTAAACGGTATTAAGTCGCCTTTGTTTCTTGACGATATGGAATGCATATTGCGCTCCATATGACGCGTTCCTGGCCGACACTAATTATGACGTCATTGTTTCAGAGGAGGAGTGCCCCTCGCTCCCGGCTCCCCGCCCTAAGCAGCAATGATTGCTTTCTCGGCACCGATACACCTGATGGAACCATGTGAGTAGTTTTATTGTGGTTTATATAAATGTGTGTTTTCATTAAAGAGCTTGAAAGAGGCGATTGTATTCGCCGAAACGCGTCGCCCTTATTGATGGGAATAAATCTAATTACAGTCATTATCCTTCATCTTTGGTCCCGACGAGCGCAGAGGCAGCCCCCCCCCCCCTTTTCTTTTATATTTGCTGTCTACCAGGCACCTTCATAGGTGTTTGTCTGCTGTTCCCTATTGCTGCTCTCCGTGAGGATGCGGATGCAGGATTGAAAAGAACTTGTTCAAAGCCCTCCTGGACATCGGTGTCGACGCGGTTGATCTTGTTGATTTTCCCCATTCGGCACCAGGTGAGTCAAAACTAAGCTATTTTATGTACTATTGTTATTCGCTTGGCGCATCCCTGATTTATTGTTTGTTTTCATCTGATCCGAGGTGCTAGTAGTGTTATGGCTGATCATGGAGGGACACATAAGAGGAAGCATAAGGCGGCATTCACACCCACTGGCATACAAGGCGTAGACATCGTCCGTATCGCAGGTGCAGCGGAAGCTCGCCAGCCCGTAGTCCGTGATCTTCAGCACAAAGCGGCTGTCCACCACACAGTTGGAGGACTTCAGGTTCCCATGACATCCAATGATGCTGCGGTGAAGAAAGCACATCCCCTGCGGGTGGAAAGACAGCCTGAGAAATACTGCAAATGGGAGGAGCTCCGGCAGCAGCCAATCAGGTTCCAGCTGCACTGAACTCCGATAACTTCTCCGGCCAGAAATAAGAAATTCAGAAACATTAATTACGAACGAAGATAAAAAAAACACACTAGATGTCACCGTGTGTATATGTGCCCCCCCCCTGCCCGACCGCCTGACACCAGCTGTGTCCGTCCCCCCCAACACCAGCACCAGCTGCGTCTGTCCCCCCCGACCGCCTGACACCAGCTGTGTCCATGCCCCCCGACCTCCTGCCACCAGCTGGGTCCATCCCTCCGACACCAGCTGCGTCTGTCCCCCCGACCGCCTGACACCAGCTGTGTCCATGCCCCCCGACCTCCTGCCACCAGCTGGGTCCATCCCCCAGACACCAGCTGCATCCACCCCCCCACCGACACCAGTTGCATCTCTCCCCTTCAACCTCCTCACACCAGTTGTATCCATCCCTCCGACACCAGCTGCGCCTGTCCCCCCCAACCGCCTGACACCAGCTGTGTCTGTCCTCCTGACCTCCCAACACCAGCTGCATCCACCCCCCACCGACACCAGTTTCATCTGTCCCCCACAACCTCCTGACACCAGTTGTATCCATACCCACCGACACCAGCTGTGCCCCCCCGACCTCCTAACACCAGCTACATCCATCTTCCCGACAGCAGCTGCATCTGTCCTCCCGTCCGCCTGACACTGACAGCACCTCCCACTGACTGCACTCAACCGCCTAACTACCACTACATTTGTAACCCTGCCCCCCCCCCCCCCGACACCAATACACCAGCTGCACCTGTCTTCCTGACCACGCCGGCATTTGCCGCCCAACTGCCCCTCGTGGTCGGTGGTCGGCTGTGCTACAGCAGAGAATAAAGTGTATAGATTTGCTCTGCTAACACTAGTGGGCGCTCACCTTCACAATGTCATTGATGAGAGAATTCCGAAACATCCAGTCCAGATTGATGCTGTCGTTCTCCAAAATATCCTAGGGAGAGAAAAAAATGTTATGTCCCTGTACCTGTCCCCCATTACCTACCTGTACCTACCCTCCTGTACCTGCCCCCCCTATTCCATCTCTACCTGCCCCCCACCAGTCAGCCTCTTGTATCTGCCCACCGTTATCTCCTGTACCTGGCCCACAACCTACCTGCAGGCTGCCCCGGGGGCAATACTCCGTCACAATACAGATGTTTGGAGGGTCAATGCAGGCACCGAGGAAGCGTGTCAGGTGATTAAACTGAACGTCCCGCATCTGCGGAGCCAAAGACAAAACGCAATTAGGAGGTGGAGACTATGTATGTGGCGGAGCAAACTAGCAGCTCAACTACCCAAGCGTAGCGCTAAATATACCACTAGTCTACAGGGCATGGTAGAAGTAGTCACCCCCTTTAATGTAACACAGCGCCTTGTAAATAAATGGTGTTATCTGTAGGCTTAGAGAGGGGCACTCTGAGAGGTAGGTACCCATCTTTCCCACCTGGTATTAGTGTTAGGTTCCTAAGATAAAAGGGCGGGAGGAGGACGGCTTCAACCATCAACAACTATTTCTTCAACAGTTGACAAAGGCAGTTGGTCGAAACGCGTTCAGCGGTTTTGCATACAATGTTTGCAAGCAGATTGCTCTTTTAATGGATTAACTAATAAAGATGGAATGGTTTGTTATGGGTGAAGTTGTCCTCCTCGTCCTTCTCCTCCTAGTCCTCGTCCATCTCCTCCTTGTCCTCGTCCTTCTCCTCCTAGTCCTCCTTGTCCTCGTCCTCCTCCTCCTAGTCCTCGTCCATCTCCTCCTTGTCCTCGTCCTCCTCGTCCTCCTCCTCCTAGTCCTCGTCCATCTCCTCCTTGTCCTCCTCCTTCTCCTCCTAGTCCTCCTTGTCCTCGTCCTTCTCCTCCTTGTCCTCGTCCTCCTCGTCCTTCTCCTCCTTGTCCTCATCCTCCTAGTCCTTCTCCTCCTTCTCCTCCTTGTCCTCATCCTCCAAGTCCTCCTTGTCCTTCTCCCCCTAGTCCTCCTTCGCCTACAGCCCTTTTTTCTTTGGAGTTTAACTACAGCCGTGAGCGGTGAGGATCCGGCACCCATTACATCTAACTACCAAGACACTGCAGGAGAGGTGAGCCCATAGTTTCATCTTATCAGTGTTATGACCCATCTGAGAGCGCGGTCACCCGGCCGCTGGTAGGTGGGCCAATATGGTTTGATCACATTATATACCAAGAACCTCGTATTATGTAATGTGGTTGGAGTATTTATTACAGGTATCTACAGCTCTGAAAGTCAATGTATTTTGAGTGCTGTTGTCACTTTTTGGCTTCTGCTGTCACCCCCTTTAGTGACACACAGGATGTAGGGGCCCAGAACAACGGGGCCCAGAACAATGGGGCCCTCCATAATGTCTGCTATGTGTTGTCTGTAATGGCTTGTACATGGTCTTTGAATGAGGGAGGAATCAGCAGAATATGTGTTGGAGTTTGCAGCACTGAATGGGTTAATGTCTGCACATGTCTCTGTCTGGAAATGTATCATTTTATTGTATAAGTTTGGAGTCATGTGACCATGCTTGTTATGTGTCTTTGCAAGTAGTTGTGCAGTGGCTCTTCTGTTCCAGCAAGGAGCCCACACCGAACCCTTCAGTCTGTATGGGCCGGGATGGAGGAGGCTGAGAGACATCCCCAGCCGTGCCCCGGCCCGTGATACCCAGGAGATGCCAGTGGGGTTACCACACTGAGGTACTGAGAGAGAGTGAACAGCCGTCACAGTGTAGAGTGTGCGCAAAGCGTGAGTGACGACCGGTGGAGAGCTGGAGAGTAGAAGAGGCGCTCGTACACCGGAGCCCCACGGGTAACTAGGACTGTGGATTCCTAGGTGAACCCGTGCTTTCCTCCCTGTCGAACCACTTTGTGATTTCTACACCGATTGTCCTACTGGCGTGAATTATACCGTGCTGCACTGTAAATAAGCAATGCCGGCCGTTCCCGGCTCTGCTAGTTAGACTACCTCTGTGTGTGTGGACCAGTTATACCATCACCCGCATTCACCGCAGAGGAAGGAATGTTGGCGTCACCCGTGACAACTCATAGTCAAGGTAAACCGCATTGTGTATTAACCTGTTTGTAGGCCGTCCCTCAGCTACTTGGATGGGTTCCTAGCAAACCTTCAGGGCGGGAGATGATAGAGCCCCATGACAAGGCCCAAACTCCACCCCGCTGTCCCCTAGGCTGAGGACCGCTCCTCGGATACTGCAAGGGCCTTGAGAAAGTAGTCACCCCCTTTAATGTCACCCAGGACATTGTAGAAGTTTTCCTCTGCTGTACTCTATACAGAGGAGAAGGCAAACCGCCCCGCGAAAACAGTCTGCGGAAAAGACGTCACCCGAGGAGGCAGTCATGGCTTTACCTTATACAAAGGAGATGGAGGGGTCTGTATATAGGACACTATAAGCCATATACTATACAGAGGAGATGGAGGGATCTGTATATAGGACACTATAAGCTGTATACTATACAGAGGAGATGGAGGGATCTGTATATAGGACACTATAAGCTATATACTATACAGAGGAGATGGAGGGATCTGTATATAGGACACTATAAGCCATATACTATACAGAGGAGATGGAGGGATCTGTATATAGGACACTATAAGCCGTATACTATACAGGGGAGATGGAGGGATCTGTATATAGGACACTATAAGCTGTATACTATACAGGGGAGATGGGGGGATCTGTATATAGGAGACTATAAGCTATATACTATACAGAGGAGATGGAGGGATCTGTATATAGGACACTATAAGCCATATACTATACAGAGGAGATGGAGGGATCTGTATATAGGACACTATAAGCCGTATACTATACAGGGGAGATGGAGGGATCTGTATATAGGACACTATAAGCCGTATACTATACAGAGGAGATGGGGGGATCTGTATATAGGACACTATAAGCAGTATACTATACAGGGGAGATGGAGGGATCTGTATATAGGACACTATAAGCCGTATACTATACAGAGGAGATAGAGGGATCTGTATATAGGACACTATAAGCCGTATACTATACAGAGGAGATGGGGGGATCTGTATATAGGACACTATAAGCCATATACTATACAGAGGAGATGGAGGGATCTGTATATAGGACACTATAAGCCATATACTATACAGAGGAGATGGAGGGATCTGTATATAGGACACTATAAGCCGTATACTATACAGAGGAGATGGGGGGATCTGTATATAGGACACTATAAGCCGTATACTATACAGAGGAGATGGAGGGATCTGTATATAGGACACTATAAGCCGTATACTATACAGAGGAGATGGAGGGATCTGTATATAGGACACTATAAGCCATATACTATACAGAGGAGATGGGGGGATCTGTATATAGGACACTATAAGCCATATACTATACAGAGGAGATGGAGGGATCTGTATATAGGACACTATAAGCCGTATACTATACAGAGGAGATGGAGGGATCTGTATATAGGACACTATAAGCCATATACTATACAGAGGAGATGGGGGGATCTGTATATAGGACACTATAAGCCATATACTATACAGAGGAGATGGAGGGATCTGTATATAGGACACTATAAGCCGTATACTATACAGGGGAGATGGAGGGATCTGTATATAGGACACTATAAGCCGTATACTATACAGGGGAGATGGAGGGATCTGTATATAGGACACTATAAGCCATATACTATACAGAGGAGATGGGGGGATCTGTATATAGGACACTATAAGCCGTATACTATACAGAGGAGATGGGGGGATCTGTATATAGGACACTATAAGCCGTATACTATACATGGGAGATGGAGGGATCTGTATATAGGACACTATAAGCTGTATACTATACAGAGGAGATGGAGGAATCTGTATATAGGACACTATAAGCCGTATACTATACAGAGGAGATGGGGGGATCTGTATATAGGACACTATAAGCCATATACTATACAGGGGAGATGGAGGAATCTGTATATAGGACACTATAAGCCATATACTATACAGGGGAGATGGAGGGATCTGTATATAGGACACTATAAGCTGTATACTATACAGAGGAGATGGAGGAATCTGTATATAGGACACTATAAGCCGTATACTATACAGAGGAGATGGGGGGATCTGTATATAGGACACTATAAGCCGTATACTATACAGGGGAGATGGAGGGATCTGTATATAGGACACTATAAGCCATATACTATACAGAGGAGATGGAGGGATCTGTATATAGGACACTATAAGCCGTATACTATACAGGGGAGATGGAGGGATCTGTATATAGGACACTATAAGCCATATACTATACAGAGGAGATGGAGGGATCTGTATATAGGACACTATAAGCCATATACTATACAGAGGAGATGGGGGGATCTGTATATAGGACACTATAAGCCGTATACTATACAGAGGAGATGGAGGGATCTGTATATAGGACACTATAAGCCATATACTATACAGAGGAGATGGGGGGATCTGTATATAGGACACTATAAGCCGTATACTATACAGAGGAGAGGGATCTGTATATAGGACACTATAAGCCATATACTATACAGGGGAGATGGTGGGATCTGTATATAGGACACTATAAGCCATATACTATACAGGGGAGATGGAGGGATCTGTATATAGGACACTATAAGCCGTATACTATACAGGGGAGATGGAGGGATCTGTATATAGGACACTATAAGCTGTATACTATACAGAGGAGATGGAGGAATCTGTATATAGGACACTATAAGCCGTATACTATACAGAGGAGATGGGGGGATCTGTATATAGGACACTATAAGCCGTATACTATACAGGGGAGATGGAGGGATCTGTATATAGGACACTATAAGCCATATACTATACAGAGGAGATGGAGGGATCTGTATATAGGACACTATAAGCCATATACTATACAGGGGAGATGGAGGGATCTGTATATAGGACACTATAAGCCGTATACTATACAGAGGAGATGGAGGGATCTGTATATAGGACACTATAAGCCATATACTATACAGGGGAGATGGTGGGATCTGTATATAGGACACTATAAGCCATATACTATACAGTGGAGATGGAGGGATCTGTATATAGGACACTATAAGCCGTATACTATACAGAGGAGATGGAGGGATCTGTATATAGGACACTATAAGCCATATACTATACAGGGGAGATGGAGCGATCTGTATATAGGACACTATAAGCCGTATACTATACAGAGGAGATGGAGGGATCTGTATATAGGACACTATAAGCCGTATACTATACAGAGGAGATGGGGAGATCTGTATATAGGACTCTATAAGCCATATACTATACAGAGGAGATGGAGGGATCTGTATATAGGACACTATAAGCCATATACTATACAGGGGAGATGGAGCGATCTGTATATAGGACACTATAAGCCGTATACTATACAGAGGAGATGGAGGGATCTGTATATAGGACACTATAAGCCGTATACTATACAGAGGAGATGGGGAGATCTGTATATAGGACACTATAAGCCATATACTATACAGAGGAGAAGGGGGGATCTGTATATAGGACACTATAAGCCATATACTATACAGGGGAGATGGAGCGATCTGTATATAGGACACTATAAGCCGTATACTATACAGAGGAGATGGAGGGATCTGTATATAGGACACTATAAGCCGTATACTATACAGGGGAGATGGAGGGATCTGTATATAGGACACTATAAGCCATATACTATACAGAGGAGATGGGGGGGATCTGTATATAGGACACTATAAGCCGTATACTATACAGAGGAGATGGGGGGATCTGTATATAGGACACTATAAGCCATATACTATACAGGGGAGATGGAGCGATCTGTATATAGGACACTATAAGCCGTATACTATACAGAGGAGATGGAGGGATCTGTATATAGGACACTATAAGCCGTATACTATACAGGGGAGATGGAGGGATCTGTATATAGGACACTATAAGCCATATACTATACAGAGGAGATGGGGGGGATCTGTATATAGGACACTATAAGCCATATACTATACAGAGGAGATGGAGCGATCTGTATATAGGACACTATAAGCCGTATACTATACAGAGGAGATGGAGGGATCTGTATATAGGACACTATAAGCCATATACTATACAGAGGAGATGGGGGGATCTGTATATAGGACACTATAAGCCATATACTATACAGAGGAGATGGGGGGATCTGTATATAGGACACTATAAGCCGTATACTATACAGAGGAGATGGAGGGATCTGTATATAGGACACTATAAGCCATATACTATACAGAGGAGATGGAGGGATCTGTATATAGGACACTATAAGCCATATACTATACAGGGGAGATGGAGCGATCTGTATATAGGACACTATAAGCCGTATACTATACAGAGGAGATGGAGGGATCTGTATATAGGACACTATAAGCCGTATACTATACAGAGGAGATGGGGGGGATCTGTATATAGGACACTATAAGCCGTATACTATACAGGGGAGATGGAGGGATCTGTATATAGGACACTATAAGCCGTATACTATACAGAGGAGATGGAGGGATCTGTATATAGGACACTATAAGCCGTATACTATACAGAGGAGATGGAGGGATCTGTATATAGGACACTATAAGCCGTATACTATACAGAGGAGATGGAGGGATCTGTATATAGGACACTATAAGCCGTATACTATACAGAGGAGATGGGGGGATCTGTATATAGGACTCTATAAGCCATATACTATACAGAGGAGATGAAGGGATCTGTATATAGGACACTATAAGCCATATACTATTCAGGGGAGATGGGGGGATCTGTATATAGGACACTATAAGCCATATACTATACAGAGGAGATGGAGCGATCTGTATATAGGACACTATAAGCCGTATACTATACAGAGGAGATGAAGGGATCTGTATATAGGACACTATAAGCCATATACTATACAGAGGAGATGGAGGGATCTGTATATAGGACACTATAAGCCATATACTATACAGGGGAGATGAAGGGATCTGTATATAGGACACTATAAGCTGTATACTATACAGAGGAGATGGAGGGATCTGTATATAGGACACTATAAGCCGTATACTATACAGGGGAGATGGGGGGATCTGTATATAGGACACTATAAGCCATATACTATACAGGGGAGATGGAGCGATCTGTATATAGGACACTATAAGCCGTATACTATACAGAGGAGATGGAGGGATCTGTATATAGGACACTATAAGCCGTATACTATACAGGGGAGATGGAGGGATCTGTATATAGGACACTATAAGCCATATACTATACAGAGGAGATGGGGGGGATCTGTATATAGGACACTATAAGCCGTATACTATACAGGGGAGATGGAGGGATCTGTATATAGGACACTATAAGCCATATACTATACAGGGGAGATGGGAGGATCTGTATATAGGGCACTATAAGCCGTATACTATACAGGGGAGATGGAGGGATCTGTATATAGGACACTATAAGCCGTATACTATACAGAGGAGATGGAGGGATCTGTATATAGGACACTATAAGCCATATACTATACAGGGGAGATGGAGGGATCTGTATATAGGACACTATAAGCCATATACTATACAGGGGAGATGGAGCGATCTGTATATAGGACACTATAAGCCGTATACTATACAGAGGAGATGGAGGGATCTGTATATAGGACACTATAAGCCGTATACTATACAGGGGAGATGGGGGGGTCTGTATATAGGACACTATAAGCCGTATACTATACAGAGGAGATGGAGGGATCTGTATATAGGACACTATAAGCCGTATACTATACAGAGGAGATGGAGAGATCTGTATATAGGACACTATAAGCTGTATACTATACAGAGGAGATGGAGGGATCTGTATATAGGACACTATAAGCCGTATACTATACAGAGGAGATGGAGGGATCTGTATATAGGACACTATAAGCCGTATACTATACAGGGGAGATGGGGGGATCTGTATATAGGACACTATAAGCCATATACTATACAGGGGAGATGGAGGGATCTGTATATAGGACACTATAAGCCGTATACTATACAGAGGAGATGGAGGGATCTGTATATAGGACACTATAAGCCATATACTATACAGAGGAGATGGAGGGATCTGTATATAGGACACTATAAGCCATATACTATACAGAGGAGATGGAGGAATCTGTATATAGGACACTATAAGCCGTATACTATACAGGGGAGATGGAGGGATCTGTATATAGGACACTATAAGCCATATACTATACAGGGGAGATGGGGGGGTCTGTATATAGGACACTATAAGCTGTATACTATACAGAGGAGATGGAGGGATCTGTATATAGGACACTATAAGCCGTATACTATACAGGGGAGATGGAGGGATCTGTATATAGGAGACTATAAGCCGTATACTATACAGAGGAGATGGGGGGGATCTGTATATAGGACACTATAAGCCGTATACTATACAGGGGAGATGGAGGGATCTGTATATAGGACACTATAAGCCATATACTATACAGGGGAGATGGGAGGATATGTATATAGGACACTATAAGCCGTATACTATACTGAGGAGATGGGGGGATCTGTATATAGGACACTATAAGCTGTATACTATACAGAGGAGATGGAGGGATCTGTATATAGGACACTATAAGCCGTATACTATACAGAGGAGATGGAGGGATCTGTATATAGGACACTATAAGCCGTATACTATACTGAGGAGATGGGGGGATCTGTATATAGGACACTATAAGCTGTATACTATACAGAGGAGATGGAGGGATCTGTATATAGGACACTATAAGCCGTATACTATACAGGGGAGATGGAGGGATCTGTATATAGGACACTATAAGCCGTATACTATACAGAGGAGATGGAGGAATCTGTATATAGGACACTATAAGCCGTATACTATACAGAGGAGATGGAGGGATCTGTATATAGGACACTATTAGCCATATACTATACAGAGGAGATGGAGGGATCTGTATATAGGACACTATAAGCCGTATACTATACAGGGGAGATGGAGGGATCTGTATATAGGACACTATAAGCCGTATACTATACAGGGGAGATGGGGGGGATCTGTATATAGGACACTATAAGCCGTATACTATACAGAGGAGATGGGGGGGATCTGTATATAGGACACTATAAGCCGTATACTATACAGGGGAGATGGGGGTGATCTGTATATAGGACACTATAAGCCGTATACTATACAGAGGAGATGGAGGGATCTGTATATAGGACACTATAAGCCATATACTATACAGGGGAGATGGGGGGGATCTGTATATAGGACACTATAAGCCGTATACTATACAGAGGAGATGGGGGGATCTGTATATAGGACACTATAAGCCGTATACTATACAGAGGAGATGGGGGGATCTGTATATAGGGCACTATAAGCCATATACTATACAGAGGAGATGAAGGGATCTGTATATAGGACACTATAAGCCGTATACTATACAGGGGAGATGGAGGGATCTGTATATAGGACACTATAAGCCATATACTATACAGAGGAGATGGAGGGATCTGTATATAGGACACTATAAGCCATATACTATACAGGGGAGATGGAGGGATCTGTATATAGGACACTATAAGCCGTATACTATACAGAGGAGATGGGGAGATCTGTATATAGGACACTATAAGCCATATACTATACAGAGGAGATGGAGGGATCTGTATATAGGACACTATAAGCCGTATACTATACAGAGGAGATGGGGGGATCTGTATATAGGACACTATAAGCCGTATACTATACAGGGGAGATGGAGGGATCTGTATATAGGACACTATAAGCCGTATACTATACAGAGGAGATGGAGGGATCTGTATATAGGACACTATAAGCCGTATACTATACAGGGGAGATGGAGGGATCTGTATATAGGAGACTATAAGCCGTATACTATACAGGGGAGATGGGGGGATCTGTATATAGGAGACTATAAGCCGTATACTATACAGAGGAGATGGGGGGGGGGTCTGTATATAGGACACTATAAGCCGTATACTATACAGAGGAGATGGAGGGATCTGTATATAGGACACTATAAGCCATATACTATACAGGGGAGATGGGGGGGATCTGTATATAGGACACTATAAGCCGTATACTATACAGAGGAGATGGGGGGATCTGTATATAGGACACTATAAGCCGTATACTATACAGAGGAGATGGGGGGATCTGTATATAGGACACTATAAGCCATATACTATACAGGGGAGATGGAGGGATCTGTATATAGGACACTATAAGCCGTATACTATACAGGGGAGATGGGGGGATCTGTATATAGGACACTATAAGCCGTATACTATACAGAGGAGATGGAGGGATCTGTATATAGGACACTATAAGCCATATACTATACAGAGGAGATGGAGGGATCTGTATATAGGACACTATAAGCCATATACTATACAGAGGAGATGGAGGGATCTGTATATAGGACACTATAAGCCATATACTATACAGAGGAGATGGAGGGATCTGTATATAGGACACTATAAGCCATATACT
This sequence comes from Eleutherodactylus coqui, assembly GCA_035609135.1. Taxonomy (NCBI): domain Eukaryota; kingdom Metazoa; phylum Chordata; class Amphibia; order Anura; family Eleutherodactylidae; genus Eleutherodactylus; species Eleutherodactylus coqui. Next base: position 551,139 of record CM069409.1, read on the forward strand.
ATACAGAGGAGATGGGGGGATCTGTATATAGGGCACTATAAGCCGTATACTATACAGGGGAGATGGAGGGATCTGTATATAGGACACTATAAGCCGTATACTATACAGAGGAGATGGAGGGATCTGTATATAGGACACTATAAGCCATATACTATACAGAGGAGATGGAGGGATCTGTATATAGGACACTATAAGCCATATACTATACAGAGGAGATGGAGGGATCTGTATATAGGACACTATAAGCTGTATACTATACAGGGGAGATGGAGGGATCTGTATATAGGACACTATAAGCCGTATACTATACAGGGGAGATGGGGGGGGATCTGTATATAGGACACTATAAGCCGTATACTATACAGGGGATGGAGGGATCTGTATATAGGACTCTATAAGCCATATACTATACAGAGGAGATGGAGGGATCTGTATATAGGACACTATAAGCCGTATACTATACAGAGGAGATGGGGGGATCTGTATATAGGACACTATAAGCCGTATACTATACAGAGGAGATGGGGGGATCTGTATATAGGACACTATAAGCCGTATACTATACAGAGGAGATGGGGGGATCTGTATATAGGACACTATAAGCCGTATACTATACAGAGGAGATGGAGGGATCTGTATATAGGACACTATAAGCCATATACTATACAGAGGAGATGGAGGGATCTGTATATAGGACACTATAAGCCATATACTATACAGAGGAGATGGGGGGGATCTGTATATAGGACACTATAAGCCGTATACTATACAGAGGAGATGGAGGGATCTGTATATAGGGCACTATAAGCCGTATTATATACAGGGGAGATGGAGGGATCTGTATATAGGACACTATAAGCCGTATACTATACAGAGGAGATGGGGGGATCTGTATATAGGACACTATAAGCCGTATACTATACAGGGGAGATGGGGGGATCTGTATATAGGACACTATAAGCCGTATACTATACAGGGGAGATGGGGGGATCTGTATATAGGACACTATAAGCCGTATACTATACAGAGGAGATGGAGGGATCTGTATATAGGACACTATAAGCCATATACTATACAGAGGAGATGGAGGGATCTGTATATAGGACACTATAAGCCATATACTATACAGAGGAGATGGAGGGATCTGTATATAGGACACTATAAGCCATATACTATACAGAGGAGATGGAGGGATCTGTATATAGGACACTATAAGCCATATACTATACAGAGGAGATGGAGGGATCTGTATATAGGACACTATAAGCCATATACTATACAGAGGAGATGGGGGGATCTGTATATAGGACACTATAAGCCGTATACTATACAGAGGAGATGGAGGGATCTGTATATAGGACACTATAAGCTGTATACTATACAGGGGAGATGGAGGGATCTGTATATAGGACACTATAAGCTGTATACTATACAGGGGAGATGGAGGGATCTGTATATAGGACACTATAAGCCATATACTATACAGAGGAGATGGAGGGATCTGTATATAGGACACTATAAGCTGTATACTATACAGGGGAGATGGAGGGATCTGTATATAGGACACTATAAGCCGTATACTATACAGGGGAGATGGGGGGGGATCTGTATATAGGACACTATAAGCCATATACTATACAGAGGAGATGGAGGGATCTGTATATAGGACACTATAAGCCATATACTATACAGAGGAGATGGAGGGATCTGTATATAGGACACTATAAGCCGTATACTATACAGAGGAGATGGAGGGATCTGTATATAGGACACTATAAGCCATATACTATACAGAGGAGATGGAGGGATCTGTATATAGGACACTATAAGCCGTATACTATACAGAGGAGATGGGGGGATCTGTATATAGGACACTATAAGCCATATACTATACAGAGGAGATGGAGGGATCTGTATATAGGACACTATAAGCCGTATACTATACAGAGGAGATGGAAGGATCTGTATATAGGACACTATAAGCCGTATACTATACAGAGGAGATGGGGGGATCTGTATATAGGACACTATAAGCCATATACTATACAGAGGAGATGGGGGGATCTGTATATAGGACACTATAAGCCATATACTATACAGAGGAGATGGTGGGATCTGTATATAGGACACTATAAGCCGTATACTATACAGGGGAGATGGGGGGATCTGTATATAGGACACTATAAGCCGTATACTATACAGAGGAGATGGGGGGATCTGTATATAGGACACTATAAGCCATATACTATACAGAGGAGATGGAGGGATCTGTATATAGGACACTATAAGCCATATACTATACAGAGGAGATGGAGGGATCTGTATATAGGACACTATAAGCCGTATACTATACAGGGGAGATGGTGGGATCTGTATATAGGACACTATAAGCCGTATACTATACAGAGGAGATGGGGGGATCTGTATATAGGACACTATAAGCCGTATACTATACAGAGGAGATGAAGGGATCTGTATATAGGACACTATAAGCCGTATACTATACAGAGGGGATGGGGGGATCTGTATATAGGACACTATAAGCCGTATACTATACAGAGGAGATGGAGGGATCTGTATATAGGACACTATAAGCCATATACTATACAGAGGAGATGGGAGGATCTGTATATAGGACACTATAAGCCGTATACTATACAGAGGAGATGGGGGGATCTGTATATAGGACACTATAAGCCGTATACTATACAGAGGAGATGGGGGATCTGTATATAGGACACTATAAGCCATATACTATACAGAGGAGATGGAGGGATCTGTATATAGGACACTATAAGCCGTATACTATACAGAGGAGATGGAGGGATCTGTATATAGGACACTATAAGCTGTATACTATACAGAGGAGATGGAGGGATCTGTATATAGGACACTATAAGCCATATACTATACAGAGGAGATGGAGGGATCTGTATATAGGACACTATAAGCCGTATACTATACAGAGGAGATGGAGGGATCTGTATATAGGACACTATAAGCTGTATACTATACAGAGGAGATGGAGGGATCTGTATATAGGACACTATAAGCCGTATACTATACAGAGGAGATGGAGGGATCTGTATATAGGACACTATAAGCCGTATACTATACAGAGGAGATGGAGGGATCTGTATATAGGACACTATAAGCCGTATACTATACAGGGGAGATGGGGGGGATCTGTATATAGGACACTATAAGCCGTATACTATACAGGGGAGATGGAGGGATCTGTATATAGGACACTATAAGCCGTATACTATACAGAGGAGATGGAGGGATCTGTATATAGGACTCTATAAGCCATATACTATACAGAGGAGATGGAGGGATCTGTATATAGGACACTATAAGCCATATACTATACAGAGGAGATGGTGGGATCTGTATATAGGACACTATAAGCCATATACTATACAGAGGAGATGGGGGGGATCTGTATATAGGACACTATAAGCCGTATACTATACAGAGGAGATGGGGGGGATCTGTATATAGGACACTATAAGCCGTATACTATACAGGGGAGATGGAGGGATCTGTATATAGGACACTATAAGCCATATACTATACAGAGGAGATGGGGGGGATCTGTATATAGGACACTATAAGCCGTATACTATACACTCTGCTTCCTGCCGCTCATCTGAAGGATGTGGCAGCATCCATGGCTGGGAAGCGTTGAGCAGTACTTTATTCTCCCACAACAGAAAAACATACAAGCGACGATTCGGCCCCCGCCTGGGCCGTTGTCCGGCTCATAGCAGTGAGTACCGCAGGGTACATAGAAGAAACACCCACCAACTTCCGGACACTAGAATACATAATGCATTGCGCATGCACCTGCTCATTGTGCCCACCCTATGCATTATATATGCATTGCACATGCGGTGGCGCCTTTTGCCCACCCTATGCATTATATATGCATTGCGCATGCGCTGGCGCCTTTTGCCCACCCTATGCATTATACATGCATTTCCCATGTGCTGGCGCCTTGTACCCGCTCTATGCATTATACATGCATTGCACATGCGCTGGTTACTTGAGTCCACTCTATGCATTATAATTGCATTGCGCATGTGCTAACGCCTTGTGCCTGCTCTATGCATCATACATACATTGCGCATGTGCTGGCTCCTTGTGCCCGCTCTATGCATTGTACATGCTTTCCGCATGCACTGGCTCTGTGCGCCCGCTCTAAGCATTATACGTGCATTTTGCATGTGCTGGCTCCTTGTGCCCACTCTATGCATTATAAATGCATTGCGCATGAAGGCTCCTTCTGCCCACTCTATGCATTATATATGCATTGCGCATGCGGTGGCTCCTTGTGCCCGCTCTATGCATTATATATGCATTGCGCATGCGGTGGCTCCTTGTGCCCGCTCTATGCATTATATATGCATTGCGCATGCGCTGGCTTCTTGTGCCCGCTCTATGCATTATACATGCATTGCGCATGCGCTGGCTCCTTGTGCCCGCTCTATGCATTATACATGCATTGTGCATGCTCTGTCTTCTTGTGCCCGCTCTATGCATTATACATGCATTGCGCATGCTCTGGCTCCTTGTGCCCACGATATGCATTATATGTGCATTGTGCCTGCGCTAGCGCCTTGTGCCCAATCTATGCATTATACATGCATTGCACATGCGCTGGCTCCTTGTACCCACTCTATGCATTATACATGCATTGCACATGCTCTGGCTCCTTGTACCCGCTCTATGCATTATACATGCATTGCGCTTGCTCTGGCTCCTTGTACCCGCTGTATGCTTTATATGTGCATTGTGCCTGCGCTAGCGCCTTGTGCCCAATCTATGCATTATACATGCATTGCACATGCGCTGGCTCCTTGTGCCCGCTCTATGCATTATACATGCATTGCACATGCGCTGGCTCCTTGTACCCGCTCTATGCATTATACATGCATTGCACATGCGCTGGCTCCTTGTACCCGCTCTATGCATTATACATGCATTGCACATGCGCTGGCTCCTTGTACCCGCTCTATGCATTATACATGCATTGCACATGCGCTGGCTCCTTGTACCCGCTCTATGCATTATACATAAATTGCGCATGCGCTGGCTCCTTGTACCCGCTCTATGCATTATACATGCATTGCGCATGCGCTGGCTCCTTGTACCCGCTCTATGCATTATACATGCATTGCGCATGTGCTGGCTCCTTGTACCCGCTCTATGCATTATACATGCATTGCGCATGCGCTGGCTCCTTGTACCCGCTCTATGCATTATACATGCATTGCACATGCGCTGGCTCCTTGTACCCGCTCTATGCATTATACATGCATTGCACATGCGCTGGCTCCTTGTACCCGCTCTATGCATTATACATGCATTGCACATGCGCTGGCTCCTTGTACCCGCTCTATGCATTATACATGCATTGCACATGCGCTGGCTCCTTGTACCCGCTCTATGCATTATACATGCATTGCACATGCGCTGGCTCCTTGTACCCGCTCTATGCATTATACATAAATTGCGCATGCGCTGGCTCCTTGTACCCGCTCTATGAATTATACATGCATTGCGCATGCGCTGGCTCCTTGTACCCGCTCTATGCATTATACATGCATTGTGCATGCGCTGGCTCCTTGTACCCGCTCTATGCATTATACATGCATTGCGCATGTGCTGGCTCCTTGTACCCGCTCTATGCATTATACATGCATTGCGCATGCGCTGGCTCCTTGTACCCGCTCTATGCATTATACATGCATTGCACATGCGCTGGCTCCTTGTACCCGCTCTATGCATTATACATGCATTGCGCATGCGCTGGCTCCTTGTACCCGCTCTATGCATTATACATGCATTGCACATGCGCTGGCTCCTTGTACCCGCTCTATGCATTATACATGCATTGCACATGCGCTGGCTCCTTGTACCCGCTCTATGCATTATACATGCATTGCGCATGCGCTGGCTCCTTGTACCCGCTCTATGCATTATACATGCATTGCACATGCGCTGGCTCCTTGTACCCGCTCTATGCATTATACATAAATTGCACATGCGCTGGCTCCTTGTACCCGCTCTATGCATTATACATGCATTGCACATGCGCTGGCTCCTTGTACCCGCTCTAAGCCACTGTCTCTTCCTGTCAGGTCTATACTAAAATAGAGTTTACTATCTCCATGGTTATGCGAGGCTCTTTGTCCCACATGGGCGCAGTATCATCTCTGTTGCGCTATCCCAGGCATGCGCAGTATACTGATGGGGATGCGGGTGGAGGTGCTGTTACATACGGACACTGCAGGTCTATATATTGTAAATACATGTATATGCGTTTCTGGGTATGTACTTTTCTGGTCATTGACTCTGTGGGAGAGTCTTGAAGTTGGTGGGTGTTTCTTCTATGTACCCTGCGGTACTCACTGCTATGAGCCGGACAACGGCCCAGGCGGGGGCCGAATCGTCGCTTGTATGTTTTGCTGTTGTGGGAGAATAAAGTGCTGCTCAACGCTTCCCAGCCGTGGATGCTGCCACATCCTTCTTCATGTCGGATGAGGTCCGGATCCAGGTGGCTGCTGCATTATTTAATGTCCTGTTTTTTGTGCTGCTGGTAATATCTCCGCTTGCCTCATGTGAATGTGTCACTCTCCGGGGGGCTCCTCTGCGTATTGCAGTCCCCGATTTGATACTTATCTGGCACCATCTGCAGCATGATACTTTTTGCTTTCAATTTCAAGCCATCCTATCATGCATCAGGACAGCATTAGCCGAGGCTGTACCTTTTCTGCCTGCTGGGGAAACGGTTTAATTATCATTATCTTCCCCTAAATATGCACCAACCATAAGGATGAGCAGTGATCTCCTATATTGTACTGTGGTAGCTGGGATTTGGATAGGAAAGAGTTAATGCAAGTAGGATGGTGGGTGTTGCTATTTGAAGGCAGGAGATGAGACAGCAGTTGTAGGGTTAAAGAGTGACTGCTCCTGGGGAATACTGGAGTGAAATGTAACCAATGAGACTGTAGAAGATACTTTGTTTCTGTAACTCAGCAGTCCAACTGGACACATTTGTATCCATATCTATTACAAAAGCAATCTGCCTCCGGGGGCTCTGTGTGACGGGGGTGTCAGTGCCCCCTATAGGTGGGCTCAGTAACAGTACTGAATGTCACATGACCATCCGAGGAAGAGGCTGGGGGTCTCAGACAGAGAGGAATAACTTACCAAGCTCACACTAGCCCACTTATATATACTGAAGGGAGCTACATCATGAATGAATGTCCTCAGCCGAGTGGCCACAAAAGCACATGGCCAGCCTCGCAGCTAATTAAGGCCCCGGCTGCCATAACAGCAGGACGGCACGTTGCGATCTCACTGCGGCGGGCTGTTCCAGGGACAGAGGGACTCCCTTGGTCGGGCCATTCAAATGCTGCTGTCAGGATTTTCAGTAGCACCTAAAGGGTTAACAGCAGCGATTGGATTTATCTTTCATTGCAACTGTTGCTGCTGGGTGTCAGCTGGGACTCTGGTGAACGTAGGACGAGTCCCACCGGCATCCGTCGTACAACTACATCGGCTGTCACCAGGGGCGACAGTAAAAACACCAAGGGGGTGAATACTTTTACAAGGTTCTTTAGGAACGACATGCAATGTGTACTTATGGATCGCTACACCTAATAGGTAAGTAATAATGGCGGTAGCAGGATGTGACGCTACAGCGACGTCTGGCGGCGCAGGCGATGGGCAGCGTCCTACCGCTCAACATCTCACCACCAATCTATGACATCATACTTACATGTTTGAGCTCGAACAGCACTTGTCTGGTCAGTTCTATTCGCTTCTTATTCACATGTTTGATGGCGACAACATTCCCCTAAACAAAAATACCACAAGAGACGGTGAGACGAATGCAAAAGAGTGGACCCCAGGGGCGCGACACGGTGAGACGAATGCAAAAGAGTGGACCCCAGAAGCACGACACGGTGAGACGAATGCAAAAGAGTGGACCCCAGGGGCGCGACACGGTGAGACGAATGCAAAAGAGTGGACCCCAGGGGCGCGACACGGTGAGACGAATGCAAAAGAGTGGACCCCAGAAGCGCGACACGGTGAGACGAATGCAAAAGAGTGGACCCCAGAAGCACGACACGGTGAGACGAATGCAAAAGAGTGGACCCCAGGGGCGCGACACGGTGAGACGAATGCAAAAGAGTGGACCCCAGGGGCGCGACACGGTGAGACGAATGCAAAAGAGTGGACCCCAGGGGCGCGACACGGTGAGACGAGCGCAAAAGAGTGGACCCCAGGGGCACGACACGGTGAGAAGAGCGCAAAGGAGCCGACCCCAGGGGCGCGACACGGTGAGACGAATGCAAAAGAGTGGACCCCAGGGGCGCGACACAGTGAGACGAATGCAAAAGAGTGGAGCCCAGGGGCGCGACACGGTGAGACGAATGCAAAAGAGTGGACCGCAGGGGCGCGACACGGTGAGACGAGCGCAAAAGAGTGGAGCCCAGAAGTGCGACACGGTGAGACGAATGCAAAAGAGTGGACCCCAGGGGCGCGACACGGTGAGACGAGCGCAAAAGAGTGGACCCCAGGGGCGCGACACGGTAAGACGAGCGCAAAAGAGTGGACCCCAGGGGCGCGACACGGTGAGACGAATGCAAAAGAGTGGACCCCAGAAGCACGACACGGTGAGACGAATGCAAAAGAGTGGACCCCAGGGGCGCGACACGGTGAGACGAGCGCAAAAGAGTGGACCCCAGGGGCGCGACACGGTGAGACGAATGCAAAAGAGTGGACCCCAGGGGCGCGACACAGTGAGACGAATGCAAAAGAGTGGAGCCCAGGGGCGCGACACGGTGAGACGAATGCAAAAGAGTGGACCGCAGGGGCGCGACACGGTGAGACGAGCGCAAAAGAGTGGAGCCCAGAAGTGCGACACGGTGAGACGAATGCAAAAGAGTGGAGCCCAGGGGCGCGACACGGTGAGACGAATGCAAAAGAGTGGACCCCAGGGGCGCGCCACGGTGAGACGAATGCAAAAGAGTGGAGCCCAGGGGCGCGACACGGTGAGACGAATGCAAGGGAGCCGACACCAGGAGTGTGACACGGTGAGACGAGCGCAAGAGAGCCGACACCAGGAGCGCGACACGGTGAGACGAATGCAAAAGAGTGGACCCCAGGGGCGCGACACGGTGAGACGAATGCAAAAGAGTGGACCCCAGAAGCGCGACACGGTGAGACGAGCGCAAGGGAGAAGACACCAGGAGTCTGACACGGTGAGACGAGCGCAAGAGAGCCGACACCAGGAGTGTGACATGGTGAGACGAGCGCAAGAGAGCCGACACCAGGAGCGCGACACGGTGAGACGAGCGCAAGGGAGAAGACACCAGGAGTGTGACACGGTGAGACGAGCGCAAGAGAGCCGACACCAGGAGTGTGACACGGTGAGACGAGCGCAAGGGAGCCGACAACAGGAGTGTGACACGGTGAGACGAGCGCAAGGGAGCCGACAACAGGAGTGTGACACGGTGAGACGAGCGCAAGAGAGCTGACACCAGGAGCGCGACACGGTGAGACGAATGCAAAAGAGTGGACCCCAGGGGCGCGACACGGTGAGACGAATGCAAAAGAGTGGACCCCAGGGGCGCGACACAGTGAGACGAGCGCAAGGGAGCCGACACCAGGAGTGTGACACGGTGAGACGAGCGCAAGAGAGCTGACACCAGGAGCGCGACACGGTGAGACGAATGCAAAAGAGTGGACCCCAGAAGCGCGACACGGTGAGACGAATGCAAAAGAGTGGACCCCAGAAGCGCGACACGGTGAGACGAGCGCAAGGGAGCCGACACTAGGAGCGCGACACGGTGAGACGAATGCAAAAGAGTGGACCCCAGAAGCGCGACACGGTGAGACGAGCGCAAGGGAGCCGACACCAGGAGCGCGACACGGTGAGACGAGCGCAAGAGAGCCGACACCAGGAGCGCGACACGGTGAGACGAGCGCAAGGGAGAAGACACCAGGAGTCTGACACGGTGAGACGAGCGCAAGAGAGAAGACACCAGGAGTCTGACACGGTGAGACGAGCGCAAGAGAGCCGACACCAGGAGTCTGACACGGTGAGACGAGCGCAAGGGAGAAGACACCAGGAGCGCGACACGGTGAGACGAGCGCAACGGAGCCGACACCAGGAGTGTGACACGGTGAGACGAGCGCAAGAGAGCCGACACCAGGAGTGTGACACGGTGAGACGAGCGCAAGAGAGCCGACACCAGGAGTGTGACACGGTGGGACGAGCGCAAGGGAGAAGACACCAGGAGTGTGACACGATGAGACAAGCGCAACCAAGCTGACACCAGGAGCGCAACACAGTGAGACGAGCACAACCAAGCTGACACCAGGAGTGTGACACGGTGAGACGAGTGCAAGGGAGCCGATACCAGGAGTGTGACACGGTGAGACGAGCGCAACCAAGCTGACACCTGGAGTGTGACACGGTGAGACGAGCGCAAGGGAGCCGACACCAGGAGTGTGACACGGTGAGACGAGCGCAAAAGAGTGGAGCCCAGGGGCGCGACACGGTAAGACGAATGCAAAAGAGTGGAGCCCAGGGGCGCGACACGGTAAGACGAGCGCAAAAGAGTGGACCCCAGGGGCGCGACACGGTAAGACGAGCGCAAAAGAGTGGACCCCAGGGGCGCGACACGGTAAGACGAGCGCAAAAGAGTGGACCCCAGGGGCGCGACACGGTGAGACGAATGCAATAGAGTGGACCCCAGGGGCGCGACACGGTGAGACGAATGCAAAAGAGTGGACCCCAGGGGCGCGACACGGTGAGACGAGCGCAAGGGAGCCGACACCAGGAGTGTGACACGGTGAGACGAGCGCAAGAGAGCTGACACCAGGAGCGCGACACGGTGAGACGAATGCAAAAGAGTGGACCCCAGGAGCGCGACACGGTGAGACGAATGCAAAAGAGTGGACCCCAGAAGCGCGACACGGTGAGACGAGCGCAAGGGAGCCGACACCAGGAGCGCGACACGGTGAGACGAATGCAAAAGAGTGGACCCCAGAAGCGCGACATGGTGAGACGAGCGCAAGGGAGCCGACACCAGGAGTGTGACACGGTGAGACGAGCGCAAGAGAGCCGACACCAGGAGCGCGACACGGTGAGACGAGCGCAAGGGAGAAGACACCAGGAGTGTGACACGGTGAGACGAGCGCAAGAGAGCCGACACCAGGCGTGTGACACGGTGAGACGAGCGCAAGGGAGAAGACACCAGGAGTGTGACACGATGAGACAAGCGCAAGGGAGCCGACACCAGGAGTGTGACACGGTGAGACGAGCGCAAGGGAGCCGACACCAGGAGTGTGACACGGTGAGACGAGCGCAAGGGAGCCGACACCAGGAGTGTGACACGGTGAGACGAGCGCAAGGGAGCCGACACCAGGAGCGCGACACGGTGAGACGAGCACAAGGGAGCCGACACCAGGAGTGTGACACGGTGAGACGAGCGCAACCAAGCCGACACCAGGAGTGTGACACAGTGAGACGAGCGTAACCAAGCTGACCCCAGGGGCGAGACACGGTGAGACGAGAGCAAGGGAGCCGACACCAGGAGTGTGACACGGTGAGACGAGAGCAAGGGAGCCGACACCAGGAGTGTGACACGGTGAGACGAGAGCAAGGGAGCCGACACCAGGAGTGTGACACGGTGAGACGAGCGCAAGGGAGCCGACACCAGGAGCATGACACGGTGAGATGAGCGCAACCAAGCTGGCACCAGGAGCGCGACACGGTGAGACCAGCGCAAGGGAGCCGACACCAGGAGCGCGACACGGTGAGACGAGCACAAGGGAGCCGACACCAGGAGTGTGACACGGTGAGACGAGCGCAACCAAGCTGACCCCAGGGGCGAGACACGGTGAGACGAGAGCAAGGGAGCCGACACCAGGAGTGTGACACGGTGAGACGAGCGCAAGGGAGCCGACACCAGGAGTGTGACACGGTGAGACGAGCGCAACCAAGCTGACACCAGGAGCATGACACAGTGAGACGAGCACAAGGGAGCCGACACCAGGAGTGTGACACGGTGAGACGAGCACAAGGGAGCCGACACCAGGAGCGCGACACGGTGAGACGAGCACAAGGGAGCCGACACCAAGAGTGTGACACGGTGAGACGAGCACAAGGGAGCCGACACCAGGAGTGTGACACGGTGAGACGAGCACAACCAAGCCGACACCAGGAGTGTGACACGGTGAGACGAGCGCAACCAAGCTGACCCCAGGGGCGAGACACGGTGAGACGAGCGCAACCAAGCTGACCCCAGGAGTGTGTCACGGTGAGACGAGCACAAGGGAGCCGACACCAGGAGTGTGACACGGTGAGACGAGCACAACCAAGCCGACACCAGGAGTGTGACACGGTGAGACGAGCGCAACCAAGCTGACCCCAGGGGCGAGACACGGTGAGACGAGCGCAACCAAGCTGACCCCAGGAGTGTGACACGGTGAGACGAGCACAAGGGAGCCGACACCAGGAGTGTGACACGGTGAGACGAGCACAAGGGAGCCGACACCAGGAGTGTGACACGGTGAGACGAGCACAACCAAGCCGACACCAGGAGTGTGACACAGTGAGACGAGCGTAACCAAGCTGACCCCAGGGGCGCGACACGGTGAGACGAGCGCAAGAGAGCCGACACCAGGAGTGTGACACAGTGAGACGAGTGCAAGGGAGCCGACACCAGGAGTGTGACACGGTGGGACGAGCACAAGGGAGCCGACAACAGGAGTGTGTCACGGTGAGACGAGCGCAAGGGAGCCGACACCAGGAGCGCGACACGGTGAGACGAGCGCAAGGGAGCCGACACCAGGAGTGTGACACGGTGAGATGAGCGCAAGGGAGCCGACACCAGGTGTGTGACACGGTGAGACGAGCGCAAGGGAGCCGACACCAGGAGTGTGACACGGTGAGACGAGCGCAAGGGAGCCGACACCAGGAGTGTGACACGGTGAGACGAGCGCAAGGGAGCCGACACCAGGAGTGTGACACGGTGAGACGAGCGCAAGGGAGCCGACACCAGGAGTGTGACACGGTGAGACGAGCGCAACCAAGCTGACACCAGGAGCGCGACACGGTGAGACGAGCGCAACCAAGCTGACACCAGGAGTGTGACACGGTGAGACGAGCGCAACCAAGCTGACACCAGGAGTGTGACACGGTGAGACGAGCGCAACCAAGCTGACACCAGGAGCGCGACACGGTGAGACGAGCGCAACCAAGCTGACACCAGGAGTGTGACACGGTGAGACGAGCGCAAGGGAGCCGACACCAGGAGTGTGACACGGTGAGACGAGCGCAAGGGAGCCGACACCAGGAGTGTGACACGGTGAGACGAGCGCAACCAAGCTGACACCAGGAGTGTGACACGGTGAGACGAGCGCAACCAAGCTGACACCAGGAGTGTGACACGGTGAGACGAGCGCAAGGGAGCCGACACCAGGACTGTGATACGGTGAGACGAGCGCAAGGGAGCCGACACCAGGAGTGTGACACGGTGAGACGAGCGCAACCAAGCTGACACCAGGAGTGTGACACGGTGAGACGAGCGCAAGGGAGCCGACACCAGGAGTGTGACACGGTGAGACGAGCACAAGGGAGCCGACACCAGGAGTGTGACACGGTGAGACGAGCGCAACCAAGCCGACACCAGGAGTGTGACACAGTGAGACGAGCGTAACCAAGCTGACCCCAGGGGCGAGACACGGTGAGACGAGAGCAAGGGAGCCGACACCAGGAGTGTGACACGGTGAGACGAGCGCAAGGGAGCCGACACCAGGAGTGTGACACGGTGAGACGAGCGCAACCAAGCTGACACCAGGAGCATGACACAGTGAGACGAGCACAAGGGAGCCGACACCAGGAGCGCGACACGGTGAGACGAGCACAAGGGAGCCGACACCAGGAGTGTGACACGGTGAGACAAGCGCAACCAAGCCGACACCAGGAGTGTGACACAGTGAGACGAGCGTAACCAAGCTGACCCCAGGGGCGAGACACGGTGAGACGAGAGCAAGGGAGCCGACACCAGGAGTGTGACACAGTGAGACGAGTGCAAGGGAGCCGACACCAGGAGTGTGACACGGTGGGACGAGCGCAAGGGAGCCGACACCTGGAGTGTGACACGGTGAGACGAACGCAACCAAGCTGACACCAGGAGTGTGACACGGTGAGACGAGCGTAACCAAGCTGACCCCAGGGGCGCGACACGGTGAGACGAGAGCAAGGGAGCCGACACCAGGAGTGTGACACGGTGAGACGAGCACAAGGGAGCCGACACCAGGAGTGTGACACGGTGGGACGAGCGCAAGGGAGAAGACACCAGGAGTGTGACACGATGAGACAAGCGCAACCAAGCTGACACCAGGAGCATGACACAGTGAGACGAGCACAACCAAGCTGACACCAGGAGTGTGACACGGTGAGACGAGTGCAAGGGAGCCGACACCAGGAGTGTGACACGGTGAGACGAGCGCAACCAAGCTGACACCTGGAGTGTGACACGGTGAGACGAGCGCAAGGGAGCCGACACCAGGAGTGTGACACGGTGAGACGAGCGCAACCAAGCTGACACCAGGAGTGTGACACGGTGAGACGAGCGCAAAAGAGTGGAGCCCAGGGGCGCGACACGGTAAGACGAATGCAAAAGAGTGGAGCCCAGGGGCGCGACACGGTAAGACGAGCGCAAAGTAGTGGAGCCCAGGGGCGCGACACGGTAAGACGAGCGCAAAAGAGTGGACCCCAGGGGCGCGACACGGTAAGACGAGCGCAAAAGAGTGGACCCCAGGGGCGCGACACGGTGAGACGAATGCAATAGAGTGGACCCCAGGGGCGCGACACGGTGAGACGAATGCAAAAGAGTGGACCCCAGGGGCGCGACACGGTGAGACGAGCGCAAGGGAGCCGACACCAGGAGTGTGACACGGTGAGACGAGCGCAAGAGAGCTGACACCAGGAGCGCGACACGGTGAGACGAATGCAAAAGAGTGGACCCCAGGAGCGCGACACGGTGAGACGAATGCAAAAGAGTGGACCCCAGAAGCGCGACACGGTGAGACGAGCGCAAGGGAGCCGACACCAGGAGCGCGACACGGTGAGACGAATGCAAAAGAGTGGACCCCAGAAGCGCGACATGGTGAGACGAGCGCAAGGGAGCCGACACCAGGAGTGTGACACGGTGAGACGAGCGCAAGAGAGCCGACACCAGGAGCGCGACACGGTGAGACGAGCGCAAGGGAGAAGACACCAGGAGTGTGACACGGTGAGACGAGCGCAAGAGAGCCGACACCAGGCGTGTGACACGGTGAGACGAGCGCAAGGGAGAAGACACCAGGAGTGTGACACGATGAGACAAGCGCAAGGGAGCCGACACCAGGAGTGTGACACGGTGAGACGAGCGCAAGGGAGCCGACACCAGGAGTGTGACACGGTGAGACGAGCGCAAGGGAGCCGACACCAGGAGTGTGACACGGTGAGACGAGCGCAAGGGAGCCGACACCAGGAGCGCGACACGGTGAGACGAGCACAAGGGAGCCGACACCAGGAGTGTGACACGGTGAGACGAGCGCAACCAAGCCGACACCAGGAGTGTGACACAGTGAGACGAGCGTAACCAAGCTGACCCCAGGGGCGAGACACGGTGAGACGAGAGCAAGGGAGCCGACACCAGGAGTGTGACACGGTGAGACGAGAGCAAGGGAGCCGACACCAGGAGTGTGACACGGTGACCCGAGCGCAAGGGAGCCGACACCAGGAGCATGACACGGTGAGATGAGCGCAACCAAGCTGGCACCAGGAGCGCGACACGGTGAGACCAGCGCAAGGGAGCCGACACCAGGAGCGCGACACGGTGAGACGAGCACAAGGGAGCCGACACCAGGAGTGTGACACGGTGAGACGAGCGCAACCAAGCTGACCCCAGGGGCGAGACACGGTGAGACGAGAGCAAGGGAGCCGACACCAGGAGTGTGACACGGTGAGACGAGCGCAAGGGAGCCGACACCAGGAGTGTGACACGGTGAGACGAGCGCAACCAAGCTGACACCAGGAGCATGACACAGTGAGACGAGCACAAGGGAGCCGACACCAGGAGTGTGACACGGTGAGACGAGCACAAGGGAGCCGACACCAGGAGCGCGACACGGTGAGACGAGCACAAGGGAGCCGACACCAAGAGTGTGACACAGTGAGACGAGCGCAACCAAGCCGACACCAGGAGTGTGACACAGTGAGACGAGCGTAACCAAGCTGACCCCAGGGGCGAGACACGGTGAGACGAGCGCAACCAAGCTGACCCCAGGAGTGTGCCACGGTGAGACGAGCGCAAGGGAGCCGACACCAGGAGTGTGACACGGTGAGACGAGCACAAGGGAGCCGACACCAGGAGTGTGACACGGTGAGACGAGCACAAGGGAGCCGACACCAGGAGTGTGACACGGTGAGACGAGCACAACCAAGCCGACACCAGGAGTGTGACACAGTGAGACGAGCGCAACCAAGCCGACACCAGGAGTGTGACACAGTGAGACGAGCGTAACCAAGCTGACCCCAGGGGCGAGACACGGTGAGACGAGCGCAACCAAGCTGACCCCAGGAGTGTGTCACGGTGAGACGAGCGCAAGGGAGCCGACACCAGGAGCGTGACACGGTGAGACGAGCACAAGGGAGCCGACACCAGGAGTGTGACACGGTGAGACGAGCACAACCAAGCCGACACCAGGAGTGTGACACAGTGAGACGAGCGCAACCAAGCTGACACCAGGGGCGCGACACGGTGAGACGAGCGCAAGAGAGCCGACACCAGGAGTGTGACACAGTGAGACGAGTGCAAGGGAGCCGACACCAGGAGTGTGACACGGTGGGACGAGCACAAGGGAGCCGACAACAGGAGTGTGTCACGGTGAGACGAGCGCAAGGGAGCCGACACCAGGAGCGCGACACGGTGAGACGAGCGCAAGGGAGCCGACACCAGGAGTGTGACACGGTGAGATGAGCGCAAGGGAGCCGACACCAGGAGTGTGACACGGTGAGACGAGCGCAAGGGAGCCGACACCAGGAGTGTGACACGGTGAGACGAGCGCAAGGGAGCCGACACCAGGAGTGTGACACGGTGAGACGAGCGCAAGGGAGCCGACACCAGGAGTGTGACACGGTGAGACGAGCGCAACCAAGCTGACACCAGGAGCGCGACACGGTGAGACGAGCGCAACCAAGCTGACACCAGGAGTGTGACACGGTGAGACGAGCGCAACCAAGCTGACACCAGGAGTGTGACACGGTGAGACGAGCGCAACCAAGCTGACACCAGGAGCGCGACACGGTGAGACGAGCGCAACCAAGCTGACACCAGGAGTGTGACACGGTGAGACGAGCGCAAGGGAGCCGACACCAGGAGTGTGACACGGTGAGACGAGCGCAAGGGAGCCGACACCAGGAGTGTGACACGGTGAGACGAGCGCAACCAAGCTGACACCAGGAGTGTGACACGGTGAGACGAGCGCAACCAAGCTGACACCAGGAGTGTGACACGGTGAGACGAGCGCAAGGGAGCCGACACCAGGACTGTGATACGGTGAGACGAGCGCAAGGGAGCCGACACCAGGAGTGTGACACGGTGAGACGAGCGCAACCAAGCTGACACCAGGAGTGTGACACGGTGAGACGAGCGCAAGGGAGCCGACACCAGGAGTGTGACACGGTGAGACGAGCACAAGGGAGCCGACACCAGGAGTGTGACACGGTGAGACGAGCGCAACCAAGCCGACACCAGGAGTGTGACACAGTGAGACGAGCGTAACCAAGCTGACCCCAGGGGCGAGACACGGTGAGACGAGAGCAAGGGAGCCGACACCAGGAGTGTGACACGGTGAGACGAGCGCAACCAAGCTGACACCAGGAGCATGACACAGTGAGACGAGCACAAGGGAGCCGACACCAGGAGCGCGACACGGTGAGACGAGCACAAGGGAGCCGACACCAGGAGTGTGACACGGTGAGACGAGCGCAACCAAGCCGACACCAGGAGTGCGACATGGTGAGACGAGCGCAACCAAGCTGACACCAGGAGCGTGACACAGTGAGACGAGCGTAACCAAGCTGACCCCAGGGGCGAGACACGGTGAGACGAGAGCAAGGGAGCCGACACCAGGAGTGTGACACAGTGAGACGAGTGCAAGGGAGCCGACACCAGGAGTGTGACACGGTGGGACGAGCGCAAGGGAGCCGACACCTGGAGTGTGACACGGTGAGACGAACGCAACCAAGCTGACACCAGGAGTGTGACACGGTGAGACGAGCGCAAGGGAGAAGACACCAGGAGCATGACACGGTGAGACGAGCGCAAGGGAGCCGACACCAGGAGTGTGACACGGTGAGACGAGCGCAAGGGAGCCGACACCAGGAGCATGACACGGTGAGACGAGCGCAACCAAGCTGGCACCAGGAGCGCGACACGGTGAGACCAGCGCAAGGGAGCCGACACCAGGAGTGTGACACGGTGAGACGAGCGCAAAAGAGTGGAGCCCAGGGGCGCGACACGGTAAGACGAGCGCAAGGGAGCCGACACCAGGAGTGTGACACGGTGAGACGAGTGCAACCAAGCCGACACCAGGAGTGTGACACAGTGAGACGAGCGTAACCAAGCTGACCCCAGGGGCGAGACATGGTGAGACGAGAGCAAGGGAGCCGACACCAGGAGTGTGACACGGTGAGACGAGCGCAACCAAGCCGACACCAGGAGTGTGACACGGTGAGACGAGCGCAAGGGAGCCGACACCAGGAGTCTGACACGGTGAGACGAGCGCAACCAAGCTGACACCAGGAGTGTGTCACGGTGAGACGAGCACAAGGGAGCCGACACCAGGAGTGTGACACGGTGAGACGAGCACAAGGGAGCCGACACCAGGAGTGTGACACAGTGAGACGAGCGTAACCAAGCTGACCCCAGGGGCGCGACACGGTGAGACGAGCGCAAGAGAGCCGACACCAGGAGTGTGACACGGTGAGACGAGCACAAGGGAGCCGACACCAGGAGTGTGACACGGTGAGACGAGCGTAACCAAGCTGACCCCAGGGGCGCGACACGGTGAGACGAGCGCAAGAGAGCCGACACCAGGAGTGTGACACAGTGAGACGAGTGCAAGGGAGCCGACACCTGGAGTGTGACACGGTGAGACGAGCGCAAGGGAGCCGACACCAGGAGTGTGACACGGTGAGACGAGCGCAAGGGAGCCGACACCAGGAGTGTGACACGGTGAGACGAGCGCAACCAAGCTGACACCAGGAGCGCGACACGGTGAGACGAGCGCAACCAAGCTGACACCAGGAGTGTGACACGGTGAGACGAGCGCAAGGGAGCCGACACCAGGAGTGTGACACGGTGAGACGAGCGCAACCAAGCCGACACCAGGAGTGCGACATGGTGAGACGAGCGCAACCAAGCTGACACCAGGAGTGTGACACGGTGAGACGAGCACAAGGGAGCCGACACCAGCAGTGTGACACGGTGAGACGAGCGCAAGGGAGCCGACACCAGGAGTGTGACACGGTGAGACGAGCGCAACCAAGCCGACACCAGGAGTGCGACATGGTGAGACGAGCGCAACCAAGCTGACACCAGGAGTGTGACACGGTGAGACGAGCGCAAGGGAGCCGACACCAGGAGTGTGACACGGTGAGACGAGCGCAACCAAGCTGACACCAGGAGTGTGACACGGTGAGACGAGCACAAGGGAGCCGACACCAGCAGTGTGACACGGTGAGACGAGCGCAAGGGAGCCGACACCAGGAGTGTGACACGGTGAGACGAGCGCAACCAAGCCGACACCAGGAGTGCGACATGGTGAGACGAGCGCAACCAAGCTGACACCAGGAGCGTGACACAGTGAGACGAGCGCAAGGGAGCTGACACCAGGAGTGTGATACGGTGAGACCAGCGCAAGGGAGCCGACACCAGGAGCATGACACGGTGAGACGAGCGCAACCAAGCCGACACCAGGAGTGTGACACGGTGAGACGAGCGCAAGGGAGCCAACACCAGGAGTGTGACACGGTGAGACGAGCACAACCAAGCTGACCCCAGGGGCGCGACACGGTGAGACGAGCGCAAGGGAGCCGACACCAGGAGTGTGACACGGTGAGACGAGCACAAGGGAGCCGACACCAGGAGTCTGACACGGTGAGACGAGCACAAGGGAGCCGACACCAGGAGTGTGACACGGTGAGACGAGCGCAACCAAGCTGACACCAGGAGTGTGTCACGGTGAGACAAGTGCAACCAAGCTGACACCAGGAGTGTGACACGGTGAGACGAGTGCAACTAAGCTGACACCAGGAGCGCAACACAGTGAGACGAGCGCAAGCGAGCCGACACCAGGAGTGTGACACGGTGAGACGAGCGTAACCAAGCTGACACCAGGAGCGCGACACGGTGAGACCAGCGCAAGGGAGCCGACACCAGGAGTGTGACACGGTGGGACGAGCGCAAGGGAGCCGACAACAGGAGTGTGTCACGGTGAGACGAGCGCAAGGGAGCCGACACCTGGAGTGTGACACGGTGAGACGAGCGCAAGGGAGCCGACACCAGGAGTGTGACACGGTGAGACGAGCGCAACCAAGCTGACACCAGGAGCGCGACACGGTGAGACGAGCGCAACCAAGCTGACACCAGGAGTGTGACACGGTGAGACGAGCGCAACCAAGCTGACACCAGGAGTGTGACACGGTGAGACGAGCGCAAGGGAGAAGACACCAGGAGCATGACACGGTGAGACGAGCGCAAGGGAGCCGACACCAGGAGTGTGACACGGTGAGACGAGCGCAACCAAGCCGACACCAGGAGTGCGACATGGTGAGACGAGCGCAACCAAGCTGACACCAGGAGTGTGACACGGTGAGACGAGCACAAGGGAGCCGACACCAGCAGTGTGACACGGTGAGACGAGCGCAAGGGAGCCGACACCAGGAGTGTGACACGGTGAGACGAGCGCAACCAAGCCGACACCAGGAGTGCGACATGGTGAGACGAGCGCAACCAAGCTGACACCAGGAGCGTGACACAGTGAGACGAGCGCAAGGGAGCTGACACCAGGAGTGTGATACGGTGAGACCAGCGCAAGGGAGCCGACACCAGGAGCATGACACGGTGAGACGAGCGCAACCAAGCCGACACCAGGAGTGTGACACGGTGAGACGAGCGCAAGGGAGCCGACACCAGGAGTGTGACACGGTGAGACGAGCGCATCCAAGCTGACACCAGGAGTGTGACACGGTGAGACGAGCGCAAGGGAGCCGACACCAGGAGTCTGACACGGTGAGACGAGCACAAGGGAGCCGACACCAGGAGTGTGACACGGTGAGACGAGCGCAACCAAGCTGACACCAGGAGTGTGACACGGTGAGACGAGCGCAAGGGAGCCGACACCAGGAGTGTGACACGGTGAGACGAGTGCAACTAAGCTGACACCAGGAGCGCAACACAGTGAAACGAGCGCAAGCGAGCCGACACCAGGAGTGTGACACGGTGAGACGAGCACAAGGGAGCCGACACCAGGAACGTGACACAGTGGGAAAAGCGCAACGGAGCTGAAACCAGTAGCTTAACATAGTGGGACGAGCGCAAGAGAGCCGACACCAGGAGCGTGTCACTGTGAGACGAGTGCAACCAAGCTGACACCAGGAGCGCGGCACAGTAAGACGAGAGCAAGGGAGAAGACACCAGGAACATGACACGGTGTGATGAGCGCAAAAGCATGAACCCCAGGAGTGCGAGACGGTTAGACGAGCGCAAAGGAGCCGACACTAGGAATGTGACACGGTGAGATGAGCACAAAAGGGTGGACACCAGGAGCATGACACGGTGAGACGAGCGCAAGGGAGCCGACACCAGGAGTGTGACACGGTGAGACGAGCGCAACCAAGCCGACACCAGGAGTGCGACATGGTGAGACGAGCGCAACCAAGCTGACACCAGGAGTGTGACACGGTGAGACGAGCACAAGGGAGCCGACACCAGCAGTGTGACACGGTGAGACGAGCGCAAGGGAGCCGACACCAGGAGTGTGACACGGTGAGACGAGCGCAACCAAGCCGACACCAGGAGTGCGACATGGTGAGACGAGCGCAACCAAGCTGACACCAGGAGCGTGACACAGTGAGACGAGCGCAAGGGAGCTGACACCAGGAGTGTGATACGGTGAGACCAGCGCAAGGGAGCCGACACCAGGAGCATGACACGGTGAGACGAGCGCAACCAAGCCGACACCAGGAGTGTGACACGGTGAGACGAGCGCAAGGGAGCCGACACCAGGAGTGTGACACGGTGAGACGAGCGCATCCAAGCTGACACCAGGAGTGTGACACGGTGAGACGAGCGCAAGGGAGCCGACACCAGGAGTCTGACACGGTGAGACGAGCACAAGGGAGCCGACACCAGGAGTGTGACACGGTGAGATGAGCGCAACCAAGCTGACACCAGGAGTGTGACACGGTGAGACGAGTGCAACTAAGCTGACACCAGGAGCGCAACACAGTGAAACGAGCGCAAGCGAGCCGACACCAGGAGTGTGACACGGTGAGACGAGCACAAGGGAGCCGACACCAGGAACGTGACACAGTGGGAAAAGCGCAACGGAGCTGAAACCAGTAGCTTAACATAGTGGGACGAGCGCAAGAGAGCCGACACCAGGAGCGTGTCACTGTGAGACGAGTGCAACCAAGCTGACACCAGGAGCGCGGCACAGTAAGACGAGAGCAAGGGAGAAGACACCAGGAACATGACACGGTGTGATGAGCGCAAAAGCATGAACCCCAGGAGTGCGAGACGGTTAGACGAGCGCAAAGGAGCCGACACTAGGAATGTGACACGGTGAGATGAGCACAAAAGGGTGGACACCAGGAGCATGACACGGTGAGACGAGCACAAGGGAGCCGACACCAGGAGCATGACACAGTGAGACGAGCACAAGGGGGCCGACACCAGGAGTGTGACACGGTGAGACGAGCGTAACCAAGCTGACACCAGGAGCGCGACACGGTGAGACCAGCGCAAGCGAGCCGACACCAGGAGTGTGACACGGTGAGACGAGCGTAACCAAGCTGACACCAGGAGCGCGACACGGTGAGACCAGCGCAAGGGAGCCGACACCAGGAGTGTGACACGGTGAGACGAGCACAAGGGAGCCGACACCAGGAACGTGACACAGTGGGAAAAGCGCAACGGAGCTGAAACCAGTAGCTTAACATAGTGGGACGAGCGCAAGAGAGCCGACACCAGGAGCGTGTCACTGTGAGACGAGTGCAACCAAGCTGACACCAGGAGCGCGGCACAGTAAGACGAGAGCAAGGGAGAAGACACCAGGAACATGACACGGTGTGATGAGCGCAAAAGCATGAACCCCAGGAGTGCGAGACGGTTAGACGAGCGCAAAGGAGCCGACACTAGGAATGTGACACGGTGAGATGAGCACAAAAGGGTGGACACCAGGAGCATGACACGGTGAGACGAGCGCAACCAAGCTGACACCAGCAGTGTGACACGGTGAGACGAGCACAAGGGAGCCGACACCAGGAACGTGACAGTGGGAAAAGCGCAACGGAGCTGAAACCAGTAGCTTAACATAGTGGGACGAGCGCAAGAGAGCCGACACCAGGAGCGTGACACAGTGAGACGAGCGCAACCAAGCTGACACCAGGAGCGCGGCACAGTAAGACAAGAGCAAGGGAGAAGACACCAGGAGCATGACACGGTGTGATGAGCGCAAAAGCATGAACACCAGGAGTGCGAAACGCAAGGGAGCCCACACCAGGAGCATGACACGGTGAGATGAGCACAAAAGGGTGGACACCAGGAGCATGACATGGTGAGATGAGCACAAAAGGGTGGACACCAGGAGCATGACATGGTGAGATGAGCACAAAAGGGTGGACACTAGGTGCATGACACAGTGAGACGAGCACAAGGGGGCCGACACAAGGAGCATGACACAGTGAGACGAGCACAAGGGAGCCGACACCAGGAGCATGACACGGTGAGACGAGCACAAGGGAGCCGACACCAGGAGCATGACACGGTGAGACGAGCACAAGGGAGCCGACACCAGGAGTGTGTCACGGTGAGACAAGTGCAACCAAGCTGACACCAGGAGTCTGACACGGTGAGGCGAGCGCAAGGGAGCCGACACCAGGAGTGTGACACGGTGAGACGAGCACAAGGGAGCCGACACCAGGAGTCTGACACGGTGAGACGAGCACAAGGGAGCCGACACCAGGAGTGTGACACGGTGAGACGAGCGCAACCAAGCTGACACCAGGAGTGTGACACGGTGAGACGAGTGCAACTAAGCTGACACCAGGAGCGCAACACAGTGAAACGAGCGCAAGCGAGCCGACACCAGGAGTGTGACACGGTGAGACGAGTGCAAGGGAGCCGACACCAGGAGTGTGACACGGTGAGACGAGCACAAGGGAGCCGACACCAGGAGTGTGACACGGTGAGACGAGCACAAGGGAGCCGACACCAGGAACGTGACACAGTGGGAAAAGCGCAACGGAGCTGAAACCAGTAGCTTAACATAGTGGGACGAGCGCAAGAGAGCCGACACCAGGAGCGTGTCACTGTGAGACGAGTGCAACCAAGCTGACACCAGGAGCGCGGCACAGTAAGACGAGAGCAAGGGAGAAGACACCAGGAACATGACACGGTGTGATGAGCGCAAAAGCATGAACCCCAGGAGTGCGAGACGGTTAGACGAGCGCAAAGGAGCCGACACTAGGAATGTGACACGGTGAGATGAGCACAAAAGGGTGGACACCAGGAGCATGACACGGTGAGACGAGCACAAGGGAGCCGACACCAGGAGCATGACACAGTGAGACGAGCACAAGGGGGCCGACACCAGGAGTGTGACACGGTGAGACGAGCGTAACCAAGCTGACACCAGGAGCGCGACACGGTGAGACCAGCGCAAGCGAGCCGACACCAGGAGTGTGACACGGTGAGACGAGCGTAACCAAGCTGACACCAGGAGCGCGACACGGTGAGACCAGCGCAAGGGAGCCGACACCAGGAGTGTGACACGGTGAGACGAGCACAAGGGAGCCGACACCAGGAACGTGACACAGTGGGAAAAGCGCAACGGAGCTGAAACCAGTAGCTTAACATAGTGGGACGAGCGCAAGAGAGCCGACACCAGGAGCGTGTCACTGTGAGACGAGTGCAACCAAGCTGACACCAGGAGCGCGGCACAGTAAGACGAGAGCAAGGGAGAAGACACCAGGAACATGACACGGTGTGATGAGCGCAAAAGCATGAACCCCAGGAGTGCGAGACGGTTAGACGAGCGCAAAGGAGCCGACACTAGGAATGTGACACGGTGAGATGAGCACAAAAGGGTGGACACCAGGAGCATGACACGGTGAGACGAGCGCAACCAAGCTGACACCAGCAGTGTGACACGGTGAGACGAGCACAAGGGAGCCGACACCAGGAACGTGACAGTGGGAAAAGCGCAACGGAGCTGAAACCAGTAGCTTAACATAGTGGGACGAGCGCAAGAGAGCCGACACCAGGAGCGTGACACAGTGAGACGAGCGCAACCAAGCTGACACCAGGAGCGCGGCACAGTAAGACAAGAGCAAGGGAGAAGACACCAGGAGCATGACACGGTGTGATGAGCGCAAAAGCATGAACACCAGGAGTGCGAAACGCAAGGGAGCCCACACCAGGAGCATGACACGGTGAGATGAGCACAAAAGGGTGGACACCAGGAGCATGACATGGTGAGATGAGCACAAAAGGGTGGACACCAGGAGCATGACATGGTGAGATGAGCACAAAAGGGTGGACACTAGGTGCATGACACAGTGAGACGAGCACAAGGGGGCCGACACAAGGAGCATGACACAGTGAGACGAGCACAAGGGAGCCGACACCAGGAGCATGACACGGTGAGACGAGCACAAGGGAGCCGACACCAGGAGCATGACACGGTGAGACGAGCACAAGGGGGCCGACACCAGGAGCATGACACAGTGAGACGAGCACAAGGGAGCCGACACCAGGAGCATGACACGGTGAGACGAGCACAAGGGAGCCGACACCTGGAGCATGACACTGAGACGAGCACAAGGGAGCCGACACCAGGAACGTGACACAGTAGGACAAGCGCAACGGAGCTGAAACCAGTAGCTTAACATGGTGGGACGAGCGCAAGGGAGCCGACACCAGGAGCGTGACACTGTGAGACGAGCGCAACCAAGCTGACACCAGGGGCGCGGCACAGTAAGACGAGAGCAAGGGAGAAGACACCAGGAGTGTGACACGGTGTGATGAGCGCAAAAGCATGAACACCAGGAGTGCGAAACGCAAGGGAGCCCACACCAGGAGCATGACATGGTGAGATGAGCACAAAAGGTTGGACACTAGGAGCATGACACGGTGAGACGAGCACAAGGGGGCCGACACAAGGAGCATGACACGGTGAGACGAGCACAAGGGGGCCGACACAAGGAGCATGACACGGTGAGATGAGCACAAAAGGTTGGACACTAGGAGCATGACACGGTGAGACGAGCACAAGGGGGCCGACACCAGGAACGTGACACAGTGGGAAAAGCGCAACGGAGCTGAAACCAGTAGCGTAACATGGTGGGACGAGTGCAAGGGAGTCGACACCAGGAGCGTGACACAGTGGGAAAAGCGCAACGGAGCTGAAACCAGTAGCGTAACATGGTGGGACGAGTGCAAGGGAGTCGACACCAGGAGCGTGTCACTGTAAGACAAGCGCAACCAAGCTGACACCAGGAGCGCGGCACAGTAAGACGAGCGCAAGGGAGAAGACACCAGGAACAGAACACGGTGTGATGAGCGCAAAAGCATGAACCCCAGGAGTGCGAGACGGTGAGACGAGCGCAAGGGAGCCGACACCAGGAGCATGACACGGTGAGATGAGCACAAAAGGGTGGACACCAGGAGAGTGACACTGTGGGACGAGCACAAGGGAGCCGACACCAGGAGCACGACACAGTAATTCGAGTGCAAGAGAGCTGACAACAGGAGCGCGACAATGAGACGAGTGCAAAAGCGTATACACTAGGAGCGTGGGTAGACACCGTGAGACGAGCGCAAAAAGGTGAACTACAGGAGCGCGACACGTTCAGACAAGCGCAAGGGAGCCAACATCAGGAGCGCAACATGGTGAGAAGAGCGCAAGTGAGTCAAAATCAGGAGCTCAGCACGGTGGGACGAGCACAAGAGGGCCGACACCAGGAGCACAACACGGTGAGACGAGCGCAAGTGAGTCGAGATCAGGAGCGCAACACTGCGAGAAGAGCGCAAGTGAGTCGAGATCAGGAGCGCAGCACGGTGAGAAGAGCGCAACGAAACTGACACCAGAAGCATGACAGGGTGAGACGAGCACGAGGGGGCCGAAACCAGGAACACGACATGGTGAGACGAGCGCAAAAGGGTATACACCAGGAACGTGGGTAAACACGGTGAGATGAGCACAAAAAGGTGAATTACAGGAGCGCGACACGTTCAGACAAGCGCAAGGGAGCCAACATCAGGAGCTCAGCACGGTGGGAAGAGCGCAAGGGAGCCGACATCAGGAGCTCAGCACGGTGGGAAGAGCGCAATGGAGCCGACACCAGGAGCACGACATGGTGAGACGAGCGCAAGGGAGCCGACACCAGGAACGTGACACTGTGAAATGAGCGCAATGGAGCCGACACAAGAAGCGCGACACGGTGGGACGAGCGCAACAGGGCCGACACAAGAAGCGCAACAACGTAAGACGAGCGCAAGGGAGCCGCACAACACTATGAAACGAGCGCAATGGAGCCGACACCAGGAGTGTGACACAGTGAGATTGCGCAATGGAACACGGCCCCTAGGAATGACAAAGGGCCAGGAATGGCGCGGGGCCCTACACAACAGCTTCTCCACTCCTCATGTGCATGTCTAGTTGGGTATTGAGGATGTCCTGCAGCCATTTCTAAGGCGCTGACTGTAACCTGTGCAGTACGGAGGAAATCCTGAATATATGGCGTGCTGGGGGACACAAGGAGAGGATCCCTACATAAAGGCAGACAACAGAGAGCGCTGCAGGAAAATGGGAGATCACCTTGAAGTGTCCGGTGTTGGCAAAGATTTGGTATTTCCCGTGAGCCGTCATCAGGGAGCCGTAACTGGAGCCTCTCTAGGACAAAGCGAGACAGTTACACACAGAACCGGACGTGCATCTACCAGTACGATAACCTGCTCTGGAGTCCTGGGGCCCCATCATGAGGATGCACACAGCCAACTGGCCCCATCAGCAGGATGCACATAGCCAGGGGGACCCCTCACGAGGATGCAAGGGGGCCACATCACGAGGATGCACACAGCCAGGGGGCCCCATCACGAGGATGCAAGGGGGCCACATCACGAGGATGCACACAGCCAGGGGGCCCCATCACGAGGATGCACACAGCCTGGGGGACCCCTCACGAGGATGCACACAGCCAGGGGGCCCCATCACGAGGATGCTCACAGCCAGGGGGCCCCATCACGAGGATGCTCACAGCCAGGGGGCCCCACCACGAGGATGCTCACAGCCAGGGGGCCCCATCACGAGGATGCTCGCAGCCAGGCGGCCCCATCACGAGGATGCACGCAGCCAGGGGGCCCCATCACGAGGATGCATGCAGCCAGGGGGCCCCATCACGAGGATGCACGCAGCCAGGGGGCCCCATCACGAGGATGCACGCAGCCAGGGGGCCCCATCACGAGGATGCACGCAGCCAGGGGGCCCCATCACGAGGATGCACGCAGCCAGGGGGCCCCATCACGAGGATGCACGCAGCCAGGGGGCCCCATCACGGGGATGCACGCAGCCAGGGGGCCCCATCACGGGGATGCACGCAGCCAGGGGGCCCCATCACGGGGATGCACGCAGCCAGGGGGCCCCATCACGGGGATGCACTCAGCCAGGGAGCCCCATCACGGGGATGCACTCAGCCAGGGAGCCCCATCACGGGGATGCACTCAGCCAGGGAGCCCCATCACGAGGATGCACACAGCCAGGGAGCCCCATCACGAGGATGCACACAGCCAGGGAGCCCCATCACGAGGGTGCACACAGCCAGGGGGCCCCATCACGAGGGTGCACACAGCCAGGGGGCCCCATCAGGAGGATGCACACAGCCAGGGGGCCCCATCAGGAGGATGCACACAGCCAGGGGGCCCCATCAGGAGGATGCACACAGCCAGGGAGCCCCATCACGAGGATGCACTCAGCCAGGGAGCCCCATTATGAGGATACACACAGCCAGGGGGCCCCATTATGAGGATGCACTCAGCCAGGGGGCCAAATAATAATAACGGAGGTATGGGGTGATTACGGAGGTTTGAGGTGCACTCACTAGTGACAAAGTTAGGCGGCTTCCAGCACATTTATGGTATTTCTCAGAATTCCCGAACTGTAGCTCCTCCCAGCGGATCCTCCACAGCATGCTCGCCAATTCCTTCTCCAACATCAGCTTCCTGCGGACAGACACACAGCATGCAGCAAGGGGACAGAATGCCACAGTGACCCCTCCCAGCACCCAGTACAACTCCTCGCACCCCCCTAGTACGACTCTTCCTAACACACAAGTATTATCCCTCCCACCAATGTGACCCCTCCCATGAAGACATAAGTCTCCAGCCACTAGTTGTAGGACCTCTCTATAAAGGTTAGCAACACTGCCCAATGTGACTCCACCCCTACAGAAATGAAGGACTCACCTCATGATAAGGATACTCGCCATTCCGAATATCAAGAGGGTGAGGCCGGCCCCGAGAGCAACCATGGCAAATGTTGAGAGAGGAGCTGGGAAGGAAAGAATAGTGAGAAGAGCCGTGGTCTCCGTGGTTCTACTGAGGCACAGAAGACGAGGGTCACTTACTCCTAACGCATGAGGGGTCATCAGTATCAAAAACACAAGGAGGGCTGTCTGACGGGGGGGCACCCTTGAGCCATAGGATTGGTGCGCCAGTCCAGTTAATTTGCTTTGTTATCCCATCATAACGCCCAACAACCTGCAGGAAAGATGATAACAGTGATAGCAGTGCAACAGACCATAGAATCTGAGCAGTGGAGGACAGGAGATTACAGCAGCCTGGGAAATGTGGCCAGTGACAGTGAGCATCAGAGGCCAGAAATTAGAGCAGCCTGGGACATGTGGTCAGTGACAGTGAGCTTCGGAGAACAGGAGATTACAGCAGACTGGGACATGTGGCCAGTGACAGTAAGCATCAGAGGACAGTAGATTACAGCAGCCTGGGACATATGACCAGTGACAGTGAGCTTTAGAGGACAGGAGATTACAACAGACTGGGACATGTGGCGAATGACAGTGAGCATCGTAGGCCAGGAGATTACAGCAGACTGGGACATGTGGCCAGTGACACTGAGCTTTAGAGGACAGGAGATTACAACAGACTGGGACATGTGGCCAGTGACCGTGATCATCAGAGAACAGAAGATTACAGCAGACTGGGACATGTGGCCAGTGACAGTAAGCATCAGAGGACAGGTGATTTCAGCAGCCTGGGACATATGACCAGTAACAGTGAGCATCGGAGGACAGGAGGTTACAGCAGCCTGGGACATGTGGCCAGTGACAGTGAGCATCGGAGGACAGGAGATTACAGTAGCCTAGGACATGTGGCCAGTGACAGTGAGCATCAGAGGACAGGAGATTACAGCAGAATGGGACATGTGGCCAGTGACAGTGAGCATCAGAGGACAGGAGATTAAAACAGACTGGGACATGTGGCCTGTGACAGTGAGCATCAGAGGACAGGAGATTAAAACTGACTGGGACATGTGGCCAGTGACAGTGAGCATCAGAGGCCAAGAGATTACAGCAGACTGGGTCACAAGACCAGTGACAGTGAGCATTGGAGGACAGGAGATTACAGCAGCCTGGGTCACAAGACCAGTGACAGTGAGCATCAGAGGACAGGAGATTACAGCAGCCTGGGTCACAAGACCAGTGACAGTGAGCATCGGAAGACAGGAGATTACAGCAGACTGGGACATGTGGCCAGTGACAGTAAGCATCAGAGGACAGTAGATTACAGCAGCCTGGGACATATGACCAGTGACAGTGAGCATCGGAGGAGAGGAGATTACAGCAGACTGGGACATGTGGCCAGTGACAGTAAGCATCAGAGGACAGTAGATTACAGCAGCCTGGGACATATGACCAGTGACAGTGAGCATCGGAGGACAGGAGATTACAGCAGCCTGGGACATGTGGCCAGTGACAGTGAGCATCGGAGGACAGGAGATTACAACAGACTGGGACATGTGGCCAGTGACAGTGAGCATCAGAGGACAGGAGATTACAACAGACTGGGACATGAGGCCTGTGACAGTGAGCATCAGAGGACAGGAGATTACAACAGACTGGGACATGTGGCCTGTGACAGTGAGCATCAGAGGACAGGAGATTACAACAGACTGGGACATGTGGCCAGTGACAGTGAGCATCGGAGGCCAAGAGATTACAGCAGACTGGGACATGTGGCCAGTGACAGTGAGCTTCGGAGAACAGGAAATTACAGCAGACTGGGACATGTGGCCAGTGACAGTGAGCTTTAGAGGACAGGAGATTACAACAGACTGGGACATGTGGCGAATGACAGTGAGCATCGTAGGCCAGGAGATTACAGCAGACTGGGACATGTGGCCAGTGACAGTGAGCTTCGGAGAACAGGAAATTACAGCAAACTGGGACATGTGGCCGGTGACAGTGAGCTTTAGAGGAGAGGAGATTACAACAGACTGGGAAATGTGGCTAGTGACAGTGAGCATCGGAGGCCAGGAGATTACAGCAAACTGGGACATGTGGTCAGTGACAGTGAGCTTCGGAGGACAGGAGATTAAAACTGACTGGGACATGTGGCCAGTGACAGTGAGCATCAGAGGCCAAGAGATTACAGCAGACTGGGTCACAAGACCAGTGACAGTGAGCATTGGAGGACAGGAGATTACAGCAGCCTGGGTCACAAGACCAGTGACAGTGAGCATCAGAGGACAGGAGATTACAGCAGCCTGGGTCACAAGACCAGTGACAGTGAGCATCGGAAGACAGGAGATTACAGCAGACTGGGACATGTGGCCAGTGACAGTAAGCATCAGAGGACAGTAGATTACAGCAGCCTGGGACATATGACCAGTGACAGTGAGCATCGGAGGAGAGGAGATTACAGCAGACTGGGACATGTGGCCAGTGACAGTAAGCATCAGAGGACAGTAGATTACAGCAGCCTGGGACATATGACCAGTGACAGTGAGCATCGGAGGACAGGAGATTACAGCAGCCTGGGACATGTGGCCAGTGACAGTGAGCATCGGAGGACAGGAGATTACAACAGACTGGGACATGTGGCCAGTGACAGTGAGCATCAGAGGACAGGAGATTACAACAGACTGGGACATGAGGCCTGTGACAGTGAGCATCAGAGGACAGGAGATTACAACAGACTGGGACATGTGGCCTGTGACAGTGAGCATCAGAGGACAGGAGATTACAACAGACTGGGACATGTGGCCAGTGACAGTGAGCATCGGAGGCCAAGAGATTACAGCAGACTGGGACATGTGGCCAGTGACAGTGAGCTTCGGAGAACAGGAAATTACAGCAGACTGGGACATGTGGCCAGTGACAGTGAGCTTTAGAGGACAGGAGATTACAACAGACTGGGACATGTGGCGAATGACAGTGAGCATCGTAGGCCAGGAGATTACAGCAGACTGGGACATGTGGCCAGTGACAGTGAGCTTCGGAGAACAGGAAATTACAGCAAACTGGGACATGTGGCCGGTGACAGTGAGCTTTAGAGGAGAGGAGATTACAACAGACTGGGAAATGTGGCTAGTGACAGTGAGCATCGGAGGCCAGGAGATTACAGCAAACTGGGACATGTGGTCAGTGACAGTGAGCTTCGGAGAACAGGAGATTACAGCAGACTGGGACATGTGGCCAGTGACAGTAAGCATCAGAGGACAGTAGATTACAGCAGCCTGGGACATATGACCAGTGACAGTGAGCATCGGAGGACAGGAGTTTACAGCAGCCTGGGACATGTGGCCAATGACAGTGAGCATCGGAGGACAGGAGATTACAGCAGCCTGGGACATGTGGCCAGTGACAGTGAGCATCGGAGGCCAAAAGATTACAGCAGACTGCGACATGTGGCCAGTGACAGTGAGCTTTAGAGGAGAGGAGATTACAACAGACTGGGACATGTGGCCAGTGACAGTGAGCATCGGAGGCCAGGAGATTACAGCAGACTGGGACATGTGGCCAGTGACAGTGAGCTTTGGAGAACAGGAGATTACAGCAGACTGGGACATGTGGCCAGTGACAGTGAGCATCGGCGGCCAGGAGATTGCAGCAGACTGGGACATGTGGCCAGTGACAGTGAGCATCGGAGGCCAGGAGATTACAGCAGCCTGGGTCACAAGACCGGTGACAGTAAGCATCGGAAGACAGGAGATTACAGCAGACTGGGACATGTGGCCAGTGACCGTGATCATCAGAGAACAGGAGATTACAGCAGACTGGGACATGTGGCCAGTGACAGTAAGCATCAGAGAACAGGTGATTTCAGCAGCCTGGGACATATGACAAGTAACAGTGAGCATCGGAGGACAGGAGGTTACAGCAGCCTGGGACATGTGGCCAGTGACAGTGAGCATCGGAGGACAGGAGATTACAACAGACTGGGACATGTGGCCAGTGACAGTGAGCATCGGAGGACAGGAGATTACAGCAGCCTGGGACATATGACCAGTGACAGTGAGCATCAGAGGACAGGAGATTACAGCAGCCTGGGACATATGACCAGTGACAGTGAGCATCGGAGGACCGGAGATTACAGCAGCCAGGGACATGTGGCCAGGGACAGTGAGCATCAGAGGACAGGAGATTACAACAGACTGGGACATGTGGCCTGTTACAGTGAGCATCAGAGGACAGGAGATTACAACAGACTGGGACATGTGGCCAGTGACAGTGAGCATCGGAGGACAGGAGATTACAACAGCCTGGGACATGTGGCCAGTGACAGTGAGCATCGGAGGACAGGAGATTACAGCAGACTGGGACCTGTGGCCAATGACAGTGAGCATCAGAGGACAGGAGATTACAACAGACTGGGACATGGGGCCAGTGACAGTGATCATCGGAGGACAGGAGATTACAACAGACTGGGACATGTGGCCAGTGACAGTGAGCATTGGAGGCAAGAGAATACAGCAGACTGGGACATGTGGCCAGTGACAGTGAGCTTCGGAGAACAGGAAATTACAGCAGACTGGGACATGTGGCCAGTTACAGTGAGCTTTAGAGGACAGGAGATTACAACAGACTGGGACATGTGGCCAGTGACAGTGAGCATCGGAGGACAGGAGATTACAACAGCCTGGGACATGTGGCCAGTGACAGTGCGCATCGGAGGACAGGAGATTACAGCAGACTGGGACCTGTGGCCAATGACAGTGAGCATCAGAGGACAGGAGATTACAACAGACTGGGACATGTGGCCAGTGACAGTGATCATCGGAGGACAGGAGATTACAGCAGACTGGGAAATGTGGCCAGTGACAGTGAGCATCAGAGGACAGAAGATTACAGCAGCCTGGGTCACAAGACCAGTGACAGTGAGCATTGGAGGACAGGAGATTACAGCAGCCTGGGTCACAAGACCAGTGAGCATCGGAGGACAGGAGATTACAGCAGCCTGGGTCACAAGACCAGTGACAGTGAGCATCGGAAGGCAGGAGATTACAGCAGACTGGGACATGTGGCCAGTGACAGTGATCATCAGAGAACAGGAGATTACAGCTGACTAGGACATGTGGCCAGTGACAGTAAGCATCAGAGGACAGGAGATTACAGCAGCCTGGGACATATGACCAGTGACAGTGAGCATCGGAGGACAGGAGATTACAGCAGCCTGGGACATGTGGCCAGTGACAGTGAGCATCGGAGGACAGGAGATTACAGCAGACTGGGACATGTGGCCAGTGACAGTGTGCATCGGAGGACAGGAAATTACAGCAGCCTGGGACATGTGGCCAGTGACAGTGTGCATCGGAGGACAGGAGATTACAGCAGCCAGGGACATGTGGCCAGTGACAGTGAGCATCAGAGGACAGGAGATTACAACAGACTGGGACATGTGGGCAGTGACAGTGATCATCAGAGAACAGGAGATTACAGCAGACTGGGACATGTGGCCAGTGACAGTAAGCATCAGAGGACAGGAGATTACAGCAGCCTGGGACATGTGGCCAGTGACAGTGAGCATCAGAGGACAGGAGATTACAGCAGCCTGGGTCACAATACCAGTGACAGTGAGCATTGGAGGACAGGAGATTACAGCAGCCTGGGTCACAAGACCAGTGAGCATCGGAGGACAGGAGATTACAGCAGCCTGGGTCACAAGACCAGTGACAGTGAGCATCGGAGGACAGGAGATTACAGCAGACTGGGAAATGTGGCCAGTGACAGTGAGCATCAGAGGACAGGAGATTACAGCAGCCTGGGTCACAAGACCAGTGAGCATCGGAGGACAGGAGATTACAGCAGCCTGGGTCACAAGACCAGTGACAGTGAGCATCAGAAGACAGGAGATTACAGCAGACTGGGACATGTGGGCAGTGACAGTGATCATCAGAGAACAGGAGATTACAGCAGACTGGGACATGTGGCCAGTGACAGTAAGCATCAGAGGACAGGAGATTACAGCAGCCTGGGACATATGACCAGTGACAGTGAGCATCGGAGGACAGGAGATTACAGCAGCCTGGGACATGTGGCCAGTGACAGTGAGCATCGGAGGACAGGAGATTACAGCAGACTGGGACATGTGGCCAGTGACAGCGTGCATCGGAGGACAGGAGATTACAACAGACTGGGACATGTGGCAAGTGACAGTGAGCATCGGAGGCCAAGAGATTACAGCAGACTGGGACATGTGGCCAGTGACAGGGAGCTTCGGAGAACAGGAAATTACAGCAGACTGGGACATGTGGCCAGTGACAGTGAGCATCGGAGGACAGGAGATTACAGCAGACTGGGTCACAAGACCAGTGACTGAGCATCGGAGGACAGGAGATTACAGCAGCCTGGGACACAAGACCAGTGACAGTGAGCATTGGAAGACAGGAGATTACAGCAGCCTGGGACACAAGACCAGTGACCCTGAACATTGGAGGACAGGAGGCTACAGCAGGGTACAAGACCAATGACCCTGAGCATCGGAGGACAAAAGACTTTAGCAGCCTGGGAGACAAGACCAGTGACCCTAAGCATTGGAGGACAGGAGGCTACAGCAGGGTACAAGACTAGTGACTTAGAGCATCAGAGGACAGGAGATTACAGCAGCCTGGGACACAAGACTAGTGACTCTGAGCATTGGAAGACAGGAGATTACAGCAGACTGGGACATGTGGCCAGTGACAGTGAGCTTCGGAGAACAGGAAATTACAGCAGACTGGGACATGTGGCCAGTGACGGTGAGCTTTAGAGGACAGGAAATTACAACAGACTGGGACATGTGGCCAGTGACAGTGAGCTTTAGAGGAGAGGAGATTACAACAGACTGGGACATGTGGCCAGTGACAGTGAGCATCGGAGGCCAGGAGATTACAGCAGACTGGGACATGTGGCCAGTGACGGTGAGCTTTAGAGGACAGGAAATTACAACAGACTGGGACATGTGGCCAGTGACAGTGAGCATCGGAGGCCCGGAGATTACAGCAGACTGGGACATGTGGCCAGTGACAGTGAGCTTCGGAGAACAGGAAATTACAGCAGAGTGGGACATGTGGCCAGTGACAGTGAGCTTTAGACGAAAGGAGATTACAACAGACTGGGACATATGGCCAGTGACAGTGAGCATCGGAGGACAGGAGATTGCAGTAGACTGGGACATGTGGCCAGTGACAGTGAGCATCGGAGGACAGGAGATTACAGCAGCCTGGGTCACAAGACCGGTGACAGTGAGCATCGGAAGACAGGGGATTACAGCAGACTGGGACATGTGGCCTGTGAGAGTGATCATCAGAGAACAGGAGATTACAGCAGACTGGGACATGTGGCCAGTGACAGTAAACACCAGAGGACAGGAGATTACAGCAGCCTGCGACATATGACCAGTGACAGTGAGCATCGGAGGACCGGAGATTACAGCAGCCTGGGACATGTGGCCAGGGACAGTGAGCATCAGAGGACAGGAGATTACAACAGACTGGGACATGTGGCCTGTTACAGTGAACATCAGAGGACAGGAGATTACAACAGACTGGGACATGTGGCCAGTGACAGTGAGCATCGGAGGCCAAAAGATTACAGCAGACTGCGACATGTGGCCAGTGACAGTGAGCTTCGGAGAACAGGAAATTACAGCAGACTGGGACATGAGGCCAGTGACAGTGAGCTTCGGAGAACAGGAAATTACAGCAGCCTTGGACATGTGGCCAGTGACAGTGAGCTTTAGAGGACCGGAGATTACAACAGACTGGGACATGTGGCCTGTGACAGTGAGCTTTAGAGGACAGGAGATTACAGCAGACTGGGACATATGACCAGTGACAGTGAGCATCAGAGGACAGGAGATTACAGCAGACTGGGACATGAGGCCAGTGACAGTGAGCATCAGAGGACAGGAAATTACAGCAGACTGGGACATGTGGCCAGTGACAGTGATCTTAGGAGAACCGGAAATTACAGCAGACTGGGACATGTGGCCAGTGACAGTGAGCTTTAGAGGACAGGAGATTACAACAGACTGGGACATATGGCCAGTGATAGTGAGCATCGGAGGACTGGAGATTGCAGCAGACTGGGACATGTGGCCAGTGAGAGTGATCATCAGAGAACAGGAGATTACAGCAGACTGGGACATGTGGCAAGTGACAGTGAGCATTGGAGGACAGGAGATTACAGCAGCCTGGGACATATGACCAGTGACAGTGAGCATCGGAGGACAGGAGATTACAGCAGCCTGGGACATGTGGCCAGTGACAGTGAGCATCAGAGGAGAGGAGATTACAACAGACTGGGACATGTGGCCAGTGACAGTGAGCATCGGAGGACAGGAGATTACAGCAGCCTGGGACATATGACCAGTGACAGTGAGCATCGGAGGACAGGAGATTACAGCAGCCTGGGACATGTGGCCAGTGACAGTGAGCATCAGAGGACAGGAGATTACAGCAGACTGGGACATATGACCAGTGACAGTGAGCATCAGAGGACAGGAGATTACAGCAGACTGGGACATGAGGCCAGTGACAGTGAGCATCAGAGGACAGGAAATTACAGCAGACTGGGACATGTGGCCAGTTACAGTGAGCTTTAGAGGACAGGAGATTACAACAGACTGGGACATGTGGCCAGTGACAGTGAGCATCGGAGGACAGGAGATTACAACAGCCTGGGACATGTGGCCAGTGACAGTGAGCATCGGAGGACAGGAGATTACAGCAGACTGGGACCTGTGGCCAATGACAGTGAGCATCAGAGGACAGGAGATTACAACAGACTGGGACATGGGGCCAGTGACAGTGATCATCGGACGACAGGAGATTACAACAGACTGGGACATGTGGCCAGTGACAGTGAGCATTGGAGGCAAGAGAATACAGCAGCCTGGGACATGTGGCCAGTGACAGTGATCATCGGAGGACAGGAGATTACAGCAGACTGGGAAATGTGGCCAGTGACAGTGAGCATCAGAGGACAGAAGATTACAGCAGCCTGGGTCACAATACCAGTGACAGTGAGCATCGGAGGACAGGAGATTACAACAGACTGGGACATGTGGCCTGTGACAGTGAGCATCAGAGGACAGGAGATTACAACAGACTGGGACATGTGGCAAGTGACAGTGAGCATCGGAGGCCAAGAGATTACAGCAGACTGGGACATGTGGCCAGTGACAGGGAGCTTCGGAGAACAGGAAATTACAGCAGACTGGGACATGTGGCCAGTGACAGTGAGCATCGGAGGACAGGAGATTACAGCAGACTGGGTCACAAGACCAGTGACTGAGCATCGGAGGACAGGAGATTACAGCAGCCTGGGACACAAGACCAGTGACAGTGAGCATTGGAAGACAGGAGATTACAGCAGCCTGGGACACAAGACCAGTGACCCTGAACATTGGAGGACAGGAGGCTACAGCAGGGTACAAGACCAATGACCCTGAGCATCGGAGGACAAAAGACTTTAGCAGCCTGGGAGACAAGACCAGTGACCCTAAGCATTGGAGGACAGGAGGCTACAGCAGGGTACAAGACTAGTGACTTAGAGCATCAGAGGACAGGAGATTACAGCAGCCTGGGACACAAGACTAGTGACTCTGAGCATTGGAAGACAGGAGATTACAGCAGTTTGGGACAGTAATATTGCACACAGTGTGCTGTAATTTTTTTCTCTGATGTAGCACACCTTGTATGGAGTGTGACACAATGGCCCGATGCCTTTCGAGGAGGAAAAACATGTATTAATGACTTCCTCCTGTCACATGTTATCTATCAGCACTGCTGATTGGCAGGGATTATGTGGATTATGTGGTACATTACATGTCCCTCAGCCCATTCTGTCCCATCATAGAGAGAACTGTTGAGATCTGCAGCTACAGTACTCCTTTCGCTCTTGGATGGGTGTAGGGAGGAAACAGGAAGCTCTTCATCAGGGTCAATGCTGCAGTAGCCCACCGGACACCAGGATCTCTGCTAAAGACCACCAGGGATGCAGACATTAACCCCTCCATGAGAGTAGGATATGCAATGACCGCTCTCCCATACCGGATAGCACAAGACGAGGTGTCTGGGTGCTGTCCGATGCAAGTTGTGCCCAAGAATCTCAGGAACAACTCACACTAGGATGCCTGATTGTGGCCTTAACCCCTTCAGGACCACAGATTGTTGAGTTTTTTATTTCCTTTTTTCGCCCAAGCCATAACTTTAATTTTCCCATTGACATGGCTGTATGAGGACTTTTTTTGTGACAAGTTGTGTTTTTTAATGGTACAGTTTAATGTGCCATATTAGGTGTGGAGGATAAAAAAACGCAACTGTGCCATTTTGGGTGGATGACAAATTAACTTTGTTCGGTGTGTCGGTACAATTACAGCAACATTTTTAATGATTTTTCTATATTTAAAAAGTGAATTAAAAATGTTTCATAAAAATTCCTTTCCTTTGCCGTATTCAGAGACCTGCAACTACTGCGGGGTAAGCTATAGTTTTTACTGTGTTTCCCTGAAAATAAGAGCCTGTCTTATATTTATTTTTGCCCCAAAAGAGGTGCTATTTTGGGGGATGTCTTATTATACTCACCTGGCCGGCTCGGTCCAGGTCCCTCCAGCTGCTCTCCGAAGCTCAGACGCGCTGAGCTATGGAAATGATTGGCCAATTCCTAAATCTCGCCACCACAACGCAATTGGTTCTTTGAATGCTGCTCAGCCAATCAATACAGCGCTCAATGAACCAATCACAGCCATCGCATTGGTTCATCGAACACTTGAGAACCAACCAGAGCCATTACTTCCTGGAGGTGGGATTTATGGATCCTGTAACCAGGAAGTGATCTTCCGTGGGTAAACAAGGACCACAGGATGCCTGGCAGAGTTCCAGACAGCAGCAGGAGGACCTGGACCGAGCCTGCTAGGTAAGTATTCCTTTTTATATAGTACAGCTAGGGCTTATTTTTGGGGTAGGGCTTATTTTGAGGGAAACGGGGTAGTATTACTATTTTGGGAAACTTGCATATTTTCGTCAAGGTTTTTTGGGATCCAGGATACCAAAAATGATAGAAATTCTGGCATTCCATCGTTTTTACAGCCTTCACCGTGTGGGATATATATTGAGATATTTTAATAATTTGTTCCTTTATGTACATGGCGATACCAAATATAGGGTTTTTTTTTTAATTTTTCATTTTTTATGGGTAAAAAATGGAAAAGGGAGGTTTCTTTTGACCTTTTAATATTTTAATTTTTTTTACAGTTGAAATCTTAAATGTTTTTGTACACTTATTTATTCCCCACAGGTAACTTGAACTTGAGATCATTTGATCGCTTATACTATATAGTGCAGTACTTTAGTATTGCAGTATATAGTGATTTTTGATGTTGCTAGAGGTAAGACTTGATAGGCCTCTATGTGTCACAGCCTGGGGAGCCTTCAGTAGCCTCTAGGCTGCCATGCAAGCCTATTGGCATCCCCCAATCATGTTGTGGGGGTACTGATAGGGTGTGGAAAAGGATCCCACCCAGCTAACTGTTTAGATGCAACAGTCAAAGCTGACTACAAATCTAAGGAGTTAACTGCTGTGATCAGGGCTTACTCCATGGCAGTTATCGGTGGCCATCAGAAATAGCTTATAGCCGCTGAGCATGGAGTGGACTCAAATTTATATTAAGTAGTTAAATTTGCTATAACCCCCTTGAAGCAGATTTGTCATTGGGCTGTGCTGTCCTGTGCAAGAGCCGAAAACTATGGCGACACACCGCCCTCTATAATCAACAGTGACTGACAGTTGGCTGCTGAGCATTTATAATGCGGCGACCCGAGCGGGCGGCCCGCCATGACAGGTAAGACCACTGGGGAAACCAAGATGGATGTCACGAGTGGCTCTGCAATCTCTCCCACTAGCAGCACCAGCTTGGCCTAGCTCAGCCGGCAGCAGTATATAAACATGGCAGTGCAGAATCTGTATGTCACGTGACGCCAGCACCCCTGCAAGGTCGCTATTCACATGGCGCAAAATAAACCGTCCACACCTGGAGGGGCAGGGTTGTACTTTTTACTCACAACTTGCCAGCTTAGTACCGTCATCAAATAGTTTCTGGTGGTAAAAGAACAATTCTCTGTACTGATTCTTTCTTCACTTCCACACCTCCTCCGTTACACTCCTACTAGGAGACATTCTTCTCAATGAACTCAGACCGTCTTCAGACCCGGTTATCTGATAGATGGTCCATGGGGTGTGCGCTTCCCATTCACTCAAGTTTCTTGTTCTTAAATGACTTTCCTTCTTTTTCCCGGGCAGGAGGACAGTTACTCCATGCTTAGCGCAGGCACGTCCACCTCTGACTACATTTTCTCAACCTTTTCTTCTAAACTCTGCCTCACAACTACTCATGTCTCTCAACCATGTCATTCATGCAGTAAAAAGGGATATACACAGAGCTCACCTACAGCAGCCATCCACATACGTACACACTACAGCTTCGGACCACTTTACATTCACATACTACAACAGTTCAGTGTGGAGTGCCTCCATATATCACACCAGCAGAGGGCACCACTGTAGGCATTTACTATAGGCCGCCTGGACAAGCAGAAAATATGGAGGAACTCTTTCTACATCAGATGGCCAAGCTCTCAGAGAAGCCCAACATAGTGATCATGGGAGATTCTACCCATCCAGACATTTGTAGGGAATCTCTCAGGTAAAAGTAATGGATCCAACAGATTCTTATCCGCTCTTGCTGACAACTTTATCTTCCAGAAGGTAGAAGAGAAAACAAGGGGATCTGCTATCTTGGACCTAATTCTTACCAACAGGGAGGGAATGGTTGGGGAAGTAAGGGTGGCTGGGACCTTAGGAGGCAGTGATCATGATATCCTTGGATGTTGGATAACAAGGGGAGGAAGACCTGAGAAGACTCAGACCTCAAGGTTGGATTTCAGAAAGGCAGATTTTACTGAACTCAGGAAGAGGAAGAATCCAATGGCTGGATGTTCTT
This sequence comes from Eleutherodactylus coqui, assembly GCA_035609135.1. Lineage (NCBI taxonomy): Eukaryota > Metazoa > Chordata > Amphibia > Anura > Eleutherodactylidae > Eleutherodactylus > Eleutherodactylus coqui. The sequence goes on from CM069409.1 coordinate 594,002, forward strand.
AAGGACAGAAATGTCCAAGAAGGTCGGGAAATATTGTGGAATGAGATTCTCAAAGCACAATCGTTACCAATCCCTAAAAGAACGAGGAACGGGAAGCATTTAAAGAGACCCGGATGGATGAACGGAGAACATGCACACTTGTTAAAGAGGAAGAAGAATATGTTTTATCAAATGGAAAGAGGGGGGATATCTAAAGAAGAATATAATGGGGTCTGCAGAAACTGTAGGGCAAGTGTCAGAAAAGCTGAAGCTGATAATGAATTGAGGTTTGTAAGAGAGGCCAAAAGCAATAAAAAAGGATTTGGGGGTCAAGAGCAAAAGAAAAGTCAAAGATGCTATTGGATGCTTACAAGATGAAAATGGTGAATTGGTTAAGAATGATGTTGAGAAGGAAGAACTTTTAAATTCCTGTTTTGTATCTGTTTTCTCTCAGAAAGTAGATGGAACATCAACTGATCTTCTCTGTGCTATTGGGGGAATATAGGTGGACCCAGGAAACTACAGGCCTGTGAGCCTGACTTCTAGACCAGGAAAGGTCTTCCAACAAATTATTAATCCCGTAACACCACAGGGCAAATATGTATGTCCTGGAGGTTCAGGGTTTGTATGGAATGGTATTGGAGGTCAATCCTGCTCCATACAATGTGGGTGTTGGCTGTTTCTTTCAGCTGACACCTACCCACAACAGCTCCGATCAGCAGCGCTGCTGATTGCAGCTGTTATCCTTTAAGTGCATAATCAATTCTGTCAGTGGTATTCAAATGCTCTAAACAGCCCCTGCGATGAGATTGCAGGGTGCTGTTTGATTGCTATGACAGCCAGAAACCTATAATATAATAGTATTACATCATAATGCAGGAGCAATCAAACATCGCAAGTTTTTGTCCTGACTTGGGGCTAAAACAATATTTAAAAATCAGTTTTAAAAAGTTTTTAAAAACCCTTTTCTCATATTTATTTTAAAAAATATCTAAAAAAAGGAAAAAAAACCCAAACAATCCAATTTATCAAAGTTTATTGACTGCTCCAGTGATACATATATTAAAGTGCTCTGTACTTTACGACCACCAGAGCTGCTGATGCTAACCCCTTCATTGTCATAGAGTCTAGAACACCAGGAAAGCAGACATTAACCACATTACTCCCCTAAACCACATGGGATACTCCCCCTTACTGACCTAGATCCCCAGGCAGACATTAACCACATTACTCCCCTAAACCACATGGGATACTCCCCCTTACTGACCTAGATCCCCAGGCAGACATTAACCACATTACTCCCCTAAACCACATGGGATACTCCCCCTTACAGACCTAGATCCCCAGGCAGACATTAACCACATTACTCCCCTAAACCACATGGGATACTCCCCCTTACAGACCTAGATCCCCAGGCAGACATTAACCACATTACTCCCCTAAACCACATGGGATATTCCCCCTTACTGACCTAGATCACCAGGCAGACATTAACCTCTTCACTAATTCTACTCTAGTGATATTGGTATTAGACCCTTCTGTGCAGAATACGACTACAGCACTAGTAATCATAGCTGGGTGTGCTACATCTGTATAATGTGTATAGTCTGCAGGTCAGGGGGATCCATCCAAGTCATTATTCTTCCAGGAGATAAGTGCAGACACAGGCGTCTGAAGGGGACCAGAGGAGTCCTGGAAGACGGGTCCTGGGGGGTCCTAGAGGGTCAATGACGGGGCCAGCAGGTGTATTTGTGGGAGATTTTTGGGGCATGTGGATAGGGTCATACATGACAGATTGGGGGAAGGGAGAGTGGGAGCAGATGGTGATAGGGGCGCTCTTATCACAGGAACGGAATGCAAGAAATCCTGGGAGAATTACCTCATTGACTGCTGGACCCCCCCCCCCCTCCCCCACACACACTGTACAAGGCTGTGAGGTCTAACACTATACCGGGGGCTGTTAATATGGGGGGCCGTGCCATCCACAGTCATAGGGGCCCTTTCGGGGTATGTATTTATGGGTACTCTAGTGTGTCAGGAATGTAACATGGCGATTGATAGGAAACGGCGTCATCTAACCTCGAAGTGACCGCTGTTGTGGTCAGCCATTGTCCAGAGATCGAAGTCTGTGTTGCGGTCATTGCTTTTGTCCATGCTGACGGTGCCAGTGATACCTGCGGGTGGAGTAGAACTCTCATCATCCTTCTGCTAGGCACACAGAGCCATGCCCATTCTGGAGCACCCTCTCACCCTGCATGCTGCGCTCCTGGATCTTCTGCACTATCCGGATCCCATCCTTTGCAGAACCGCCTTCCTGTAAGGTCTCGTTAAGCGCCTGAGCGTAGAGCAGCACGCCGTCGTAGAAGCATCCGGCAATCAGGTTCATCTGCAGACGTGAGCACCCAAAATGGGAAAGTCACAAAATCTGGGCAAAAAGGCCTGCAACCTTCTGATGCCTGTTTGATAAAATCACTATATATATCGTGTATGGTTATATATATATATCGTGTATGGTGTGTGTAGTGAGCAGAAGGGCTTCAGCATATATACAGTCTGTGTAGGATAGATTTATATAGTGTGTGTATAGGGTGGTAAACAAAGAGTTTGGGCCGATGTCGCCAGTAGAGAAACCCCGTAATCCTGTAGATATGAGACCTTGTAATGGCTACAAACATACATGATGTTACCGCCAGCATATTATATATATATATACACACATACGAGGGGCGCTGATAAGTCTTTGGCTTTACCCAGAAAGACACCAGATAGAAGATGACACTTTCCATTTCTCCCACATCCTCCCCACTGATGCCAACACACTCCTTACATCGGTATGCCAAGTTCTGGAAGCCTTGCAAAAAGAAGGATTTGGGTTGTGCCTCAGACCAGTCATCCGTAGCAGCCATGGCATCAGGAATGGGGGGACATTTGGTTCCCTTGGGGTGTTTCTTCTGGAAACAGATGATAGTCGGAGGGAGCTAGATCTGGTGAATAAGGTGGGTGGTCGACCAGCTGGAAGCCTAGCTCCACCAGTCTTGCTGCGGTCACTTGTGCAGTGTGAGCGGAGGCGTTGTCTTGCAGGAACAAGATTCCTTTGGACAGCTTGCTGCGTCTTTTGGCCTTCAGAGCTGCCTTCAATTGGTCCAAAAGTTCAATGTAATCCCTTGCATTGATGGTGGAACCATTGTGAAGGTCGTCCACTAGCAGAGCGCCCTTCTTATCCTAGAACACAGACGCCATCACCTCAGTGGCTAAGAACCACTGGGTCTCCACTCTGACTGCTCCCTCCCCCTAGTGGTGGCTGTATATATCTGTACACAGACGTGGCTGAGGACCACTGGGCCTCCACTCTCTGACTGCTCCCCCTAGTGGTGGCTGTATATATCTGTATGTAGTGAGCTCCGCCTAGTGGTGGCTGTATATATCTGTATGTAGTAAGCTCCCCCTAGTGGTGGCTGTATATATCTGTATGTAGTGAGCTCCCCCTAGTAGTGGCTGTATATATCTGTATGTAGTGAGCTCCCCCTAGTGGTGGCTGTATATATCTGTATGTAGTGAGCTCCCCCTAGTGGTGGCTGTATATATATGTCTGTAATGAGCTCCCCCTAGTGGTGGCTGTATATATCTGTATGTAGTGAGCTCTCCCTAGTGGTGGCTGTATATATCTGTATGTAGTGAGCTCCCCCTAGTGGTGACTGTATATATCTGTACACAGACGCCATCACCTTAGTGGCTAAGGACCACTGGACCTCCACTCTCTGACAGCTTCCCCTAGTGGTGGCTGTGTATATCTGTATGTAGTGAGCTCCCCCTAGTGGTAGCTGTATATATCTGTACACAGACTCCATCACCTTAGTGGCTGACAACCACTGGGCCTCCACTCTCTGACTGCTCCCCCTAGTGGTGGCTGTATATATCTGTATGCAGTGAGCTCCCTCTAGTGGTGGCTGTATATATCTGTATGCAGTGAGCTCCCCCTAGTGGTGGCTGTATATATCTGTATGTAGTGAGGTAGTGGTGGCTGTATATATTTGTATGTAGTGAGC